>CM031922.1:17747655-18044690 GCA_018703695.1 Prunus fruticosa
CCCTGCAGGTTTCGCTCACCCTGCCCCAACGCCTGAACTTGTCGCCACCTTCACGGAATCCTAGTTGTTGTTCGTCCACCTCGGCACAGGCGTCTCTATGCCGGCGCACATCTCACTCGCCCGGGTGACAAGCGTTGCTGTAACATCTCCGACTCCGACCTCCATAAACGGTGTCGCCTCTGGGGATATTTAGTTGCTTGCAATTTTACAAGGGCAACGTTTATTATCACTATTTTAATGTTTTTTTCTTAAAAACATATTATGCTGTTATTATTTGATGAACAAGAAATACATATTTTTGCATTCATGTTGGCCATACTTGAATTTTAGCCTCTACCCTTATTTGCTCTTTCTTTGCTTCTTGAGTTGTCCTTGTTGTGTGTCTAGTGACACAAACTCAATCGGCACGTCCATATTCACATATTACACAAAAAGTCACACCAACATGAAACTTACAAGTCACAACCACACAGCAACCAAACATTTCCAATTAAAATTCAACACTATCTCAATCATGGCACAATCTTGTGAGCTTTCTTTTTAACAATCCAAGAAAAAAAGGAATATGGAGTTTCTAAATCCACAAAACCCATGCTCCTTACTCTTGTTCATGAGACAACTCAGCTCCCGCACCCAATACAACCTCCACAAACCTCCCAGAGCCCAGCTCCCCCACAATCTTTTCCCACACTCCACCTTTGTCCCTCAGCATCTCCATCAAGCTAAACCAAACTCCTCAATTGACACCATTTTTAATGGTGTGGTTTGGGAAGAAAGCACACTAATTATGGTGCTTTTTGCTGAAGGCCACTATGCAGCTACTATTCTTTGGTCCAGGATCTAAACTGGAGTTTGTAATGACTAAAAGCCACTTTTCACAACTTATAACTGTAAATCAACATCCTTCACGGTTTGGGCCCATAGTCCTCAATCTTAAAGTCCTCAGCCAACACCTTCGCCAACTACTTCCACTTTATAAATACGTCCCCATAATTGATATTAATCCCAACCCGCTTTACTACCTGGAAATCTCAACGACAACCCCTCGTGCTTGTATATAGCAGCGTACGCACAAAGCGTACTCACAATGACCAGCATTGTTGTTATACACATCTGGTTGGCACCAAATAGTCTCGCTCGCTGATATATGGTCTAGCCGAAACTGTTATTAAAATTGTGGTTTTTTCCTTTTCTAAAAAATTCTTATTCAAATACTTAGATATAAATAATATATATATATAAAATAAAGCTTAAACAGTAAAGTAAAGTAAAATAAAGAGACAAACAAACAAATAAATAAAAGTTAAGATTAAGAAAGCAAGCCTGGTATAGTGAAAGCACGTCAAAGACGCTGTCCTAAAGCCTTTGTAGCCTCCCTACGTGCAGGTAAAGACGGTCTACAAGACTCCAAGATACGACCCCAATACGCAGGCTTAAGGTCCGCTATGAGCACGTTCAGGTCGGATAGAGATTTCCAAGCCACAGAACCGTTGCCCAAAATAATATGAAAGTAGGGAATATATGAAAGTATGAGAATAGAGAAATCTGATTGTCGTGTGTGTAAATGTGAAGGAGGAGTGGCCTTTTATAGGCATCCAATACTCGTAACCTCCATACACATTAAACCAGAAAAGTTGGTGCAATGAATAGAAAATAAAAACTGAAAAATTAAATAATTTGTAACTCATGAGAGTTGCTATTTATGGCCATGCGCTAATCTTGATTCTCATGAGAGTTGCTAGAGAATAGCCCAATTCTCACAGTCGCGGCCTCACGACGTCTCTCACTTAGGTGAGTTCTCCAAGAGTACATGTGACCTGCACCCTGCGGGAGATTGCCCGCCTCGAAACTCATTCAGGGATAACTCCCTTCCTAACGTCACATTATATAACACTGATGTCATAGGGATGAGCATGAGGACATCTCTAGGATGCCTCCACATGATATAAACAGTGCTCAATGAGTCACGCAGTATGGATTGTTTCTACCCATTGAACTTCCTTCATGGGATCGCCAATCACAGAAGTTGGGTTACCTCCCTAGGTGACTCCCTTATGGGCTTAAACCCATCCCCCTCGACATTTCTAGGACTCTGCTCCTAGAAAGACCTTTAGTCAATTGGTCAGCAATGTTGTTCTCCGAACTTCACATACTCCAAAGACACAATGTTCTTACTTAATAGGCTCTTCAGAGATTTATGTCTCACATGTATGTGCCTGCTCATTTTCCTATTTGTATGAGATTGTTTCACCAAGTCTATTGTAGCCTTGCAGTCACTATGAATAGATAAAGCAGGCAATAGTTTCTCCACCAGAGGCATATCCATTAATAAACTCTTAATCCATTCAGCCTCAATGCAAGTAATATCCAAAGCTATGAGTTCAGACTCCATAGTACTTCTAGAAATAATTGTTTGCTTCTTCGAACCCCATGAAATTGCAGCTCCACCCAGGAGGAAAATGTAACCACTAGTAGACTTCACTTCTTCATTGTCTGTTATCCAATTTGCATCACTATATCCCTCTACCACATTTGGAAATCCTTTATAGCACAGTGAATAATCCATTGTTCCTCTTAGGTACTTGAAAACTCTTTCCAAAGCATTCCAATGTTCCTTGCTTGGGTTATGTGTATACCTACTTAATCTCCTAATAGCATAAGCAATGTCTGGCCTAGTCTTATTTGCAATGTACAACAAAGAACCTATCATCTTGGAGTACTTTAGTTGAGAAAACGGTTCACCTTGATTTTTCTTTAAGTGAACATTAGGATCATAAGGTGTTGGTGTGGGCTTACACTCAAAGTAATTGAACTTCTTCAACATCTTCTCAATAGTACTAGATTGACTTAGAGAAATTCCTAGTGTTGTCTTCTCAATTTTCATTCCTAAGATTATATGTGCTTCTACCATATCTTTCATATCAAAATTCCTAGATAAATATGTCTTCACATCATTCACAATCTCTAAATTCGCCCCAAAGATCAAAATGTCATCAACATAAAGGCACAAGATTACATGTTCTCCATTATTCTCTTTATAATAAACGCATTTATCATGACTATTAAACTTAAAATCATAATCTAGAATCACCTTGTCAAATTTCTCATGCCATTGCTTAGGAGCTTGCTTTAGGCCATATAAAGATTTAACCAACTTGCATACCTTGTGTTCTTGGCCCTTAACTATGAATCTTCTGGTTGCTCCATATAGATCTCTTCATCTAAGTCTCCATTTAGAAATGCCGTCTTTACATCCATTTGATGAATCACTAAATTATGCACAGATGCTAAAGCTATCAAAGTCCTTATGGTGGTAATCCTAGAAACAGGTGAGTAAGTATCAAAATAATCTATCCCTTTCTTTTGTGTAAAACCCTTAGCTACTAATCTCGCTTTGTACTTATCAATACTTCCATCTGGTTTCAACTTTTTCCTAAACACCCACTTGCACCCTATCACTTTATTTCCAGCAGGCAAATCCGTTAACACCCATGTATTATTTTGGATTATCGATTGAAACTCATCATTTATAGCCTCTTTCCAGAATGGTGCATCCACAGACATAACGGCTTCCTTATAAGTAGTGGGATCTCCTTCCACTAGAAAGGTATAAAAATCATCTCCAAAGTTCTTCTCAACTCTCGCTCTTTTGCTTCTTCTAAGTTCTTGAGATTCTAAATTTTCGATCGTAGTTGAGCTAGAAGGTTTCTCACTTATTTGTACTTCCTTAGAAATTCTTGTTTTATACGGGAAAATATCTTCAAAGAATGTAGCATCTCTAGCTTCCATAACCGTGTTGTTTGCAATCTCCTTTACTTCAGAATTAAACACCAAAAACCTATTGGCACTGCTAATTTTTGCATAACCGAGGAAAACTGCATCTATAGTCTTAGGACCTATTTTCTTTCTCTTAGGATCAGGTATGAGTACCTTAGCTAAACACCCCCACACTTTTAGGATTCTAAGGTTAGGTGATCTTCCTTTCCATAACTCATAAGGAGTTTTCTCATTATCCTTCAATGTTATCCTATTAAGTATGAAGCAAGCAGTTAACATTGCTTCCCCCCACAAATTCTCAGGTAGTCCACTACTAAGAAGCATAGAATTTACCATATCCATTAGAGTTCTATTTTTCCTTTCAGCCACTCCATTAGATTGGGGTGAATATGGTGGAGTAACTTCATGTATAATTCCATGTTCTTCACAAAACACTCCAAGCTCATTTGAGGTATACTCTCCACCTCTGCGAGATCTAAATCTTTTAATCTTTTTCTCCAATTGATTTTCTACCTCACTTTTATAAATCTTGAGTTTATCGAACACCTCATCTTTTGTCTTAATAAGATAAATATGGCAATACCTAGAGAAGTCATCAATAAAGGTCACAAAGTACTTGTTTCCACCTCTAGTAGGAGACCTATTTGAATCACACACGTCACTATGTATGAGCTCTAAGATTTGGGTGTTTCTCTCTAGAGGTTTGAAGGAATTCCTAGTTTGTTTGGCTTGAACACATACTTCACATTTGTGCTTAAGGTCTACGTTAGACTTAGGGATTAGCTCAAGATCCATTAATTTTTTGATTTTGCTTAAACTTACATGTCCTAACCTTCCATGCCATACATTACAAGATTCAACATTAAAAACTTGAGGAGAAATTTTATTATCTTCAAAAACTACATTTATTTTGAACAATCCATCACAAACATATCCTTTTCCAATAAAGACATTGTTTCTAGTAATAACGATCCTATTCGACTCCATTACAATCTTGTATCCTTGTTTTACTAAGGACGATCCACTGATAAGGTTTCTCCTCACGTCAGGTACATGTCGCACATCCTTGAGAGTTAGAGTCTTCCCAGATGTCATCTTCAATTCCACTTCTCCTATTCCACGTACTTGAGCGACGGTGTCATTTCCTAGGGTTACACTTCCTCCACTTGAGTTCTGGTAATTTTTGAAAAATTGTTTGTCAAAACACACATGTACGTTTGCCCCAGAATCTAACCACCAATCACTATTACTTAAATATGCGAAATTAACTAGAGGCTTAAAACTATACCTTAGATTTGGTTCATCTTGATCATCTTGATCCACCAACACATTCACTTGGGCTTTGGGACCCCTTTGTCCTTTGTTCCACTTAGGCTTTGGCTTGTAGGGCTCGGTCTTCTTGTAATGACAGTCTTTGGCCCAATGATTTGTTCTCCCACAAACGAAGCATGGTTGATCCTTATTGCCATTGGAATTGTTATGGGGTCTATTGTGTTGGCGATTTTGGTTTCGGTTGAATTGATTATGGTTGGGTTGGCTATTTCTATTTGTCCTCTTGAAAAATTTCCTTCTAGATTGGAAACGATTCCTATTGTTTGAACTTTCCACTAGGTTCACGTTTGTCTTTTCTTCCTTAGGCTTGTTACTTGATCTATGTTTCTCTTCAATCCTAAGGGAGTTTAATACTTGGGTTAAGGTTAAATCTCCTTGTTTGTGCCTAAGGGTTTTTGCAAAGTTTGACCAACTTGGGGGTAATTTATCTATGAGACAAGAGACTTTAAATTCTTCACTAAACTTAGTACCCTTAAGTTCTATTTTCCTTAAAAAATCTTGGTACTCATGAATTTGTTCACTTACAGTTTTATTCTCAACCATCATATAGTTATTAAAGTTTGAGATTGTAAAACGATCTATTCCCGCATCTTCTATCCCATATTCAGCTTCTAATTCATCCCACAAGGTTTTTGCATTTTTTGTATCTTGATAAACATCATACAAATCATTGGAGAGAGCACTAAGGATTCTGTTATGGCAATGATATTCTAATTCTTCTTTTGTCATCTTCTCCTTAGTTTTAGAAGTGGTTTCAGTAGTTTCATTGGGTATGGTTTGATCTTCTAAGGCAGAAACTAACCCTAAGACAGTTAACCAATATTTAAGTTGTCTTTGCCACCTCTTAAAATTTGTCCCATTAAATTTTCCAGGTTTAACGATATTGGTTTCTACACTATCCATCTCAATTCCAATAAACAATAATGAAGCAACAAAATCTGAAATTTAAATGTAATGCAAGTTGAAATTTAATAATTAAACAATTGGTAATAAATAATATAGGATATTTATAAACAAACAATAACCTTTTGTATCTATATATTTATTTTAAACGTACCAAATTTATGACAGGATATTTCACTTCAATTTTGTCTTAAAACAACGGTTATAAAGCTGGTGTACTTAATTTACTTTTAAAACTGACTTAAGATTTTGTTTTAAAACAAAGAAAGCGATTTTGTTTAGAAGGGATTTTTTGAATCTTGGATTTGAAAGTCCTTAATTTGAAAACTGTGTAGGCAAGTAGTAATTAATAAAAAAACGCAGGCAATAAAGATAAGGTAGTGAAGATAGACTTTATTAAAATAAAGATTAAAACGTAGAGACTAAAACGTTAATAATAGTTTTAAAATTAAAGCTTAAATATCTTCCAAAACGTACAGACCCAATCAAGGTGATTCTTGAAGTTGAATTTTATAAGAAGGAAAATAAAATGAAACTTACAACAACAACAATATATGGTAAGAATAATTTTAACATACAAAGGCTTTAGATTGTTATTAAAATTGTGGTTTTTTCCTTTTCTAAAAAATTCTTATTCAAATACTTAGATATAAATAATATATATATATATAAAATAAAGCTTAAACAGTAAAGTAAAGTAAAATAAAGAGACAAACAAACAAATAAATAAAAGTTAAGATTAAGAAAGCAAGCCTGGTATAGTGAAAGCACGTCAAAGACGCGTCCTAAAGCCTTTGTAGCCTCCCTACGTGCAGGTAAAGACGGTCTACAAGACTCCAAGATACGACCCCAATACGCAGGCTTAAGGTCCGCTATGAGCACGTTCACAGTTGGATAGAGATTTCCAAGCCACAGAACCGTTGCCCAAAATAATATGAAAGTAGGGAATATATGAAAGTATGAGAATAGAGAAATCTGATTGTCGTGTGTGTAAATGTGAAGGAGGAGTGGCCTTTTATAGGCATCCAATACTCGTAACCTCCATACACATTAAACCAGAAAAGTTGGTGCAATGAATAGAAAATAAAAACTGAAAAATTAAATAATTTGTAACTCCTATAATAAATAAAAGAAAACAGCCAAAAATTAAAACTGAAAATAAAACGTTTAAAATTTAAAATCCTTTCAAATAATAACAGAAACGTCCTACCTGAGGTATCTTACTCATTTCAATATAGCCTAGCCAATACGGCCTAGTCGATATGTCTTACCTGAAATGTCATACTCAAGGATGAAAATATCGGCCGATATCCCGATATATCGGCCAATATATCCCTTTTTTGGGTGTCGATACAGATAGGGGGGTAAGCCAATTTCTTCCCCCTTATCGACGATATTTCCCCGATGCCCCCGATATCCTTGATATTTACTGATATTTACCAATATTTTGTCTTCGGTTATTTTCATCGCGCATTATATATATACGTACATTTCATCATATGCATCTTATACTTAGTATATTTTGAATTTTATTAGTTCAATACATTCATTGATAATGTGCTTAATATCTAAGAAAGTTTCACTTCAAAATTCCATGTTTTTAAGCCATTATCTGTCTTTTTTGTCAATTTTCCCCGATACCTAAAACGACATCGATATTTCCCCCAAATATCCGTAAATTAAAGGCCCGATAATATCTCTGTATCGCCGATATTTTCATCCTTCGTCATACTCGAGCAATATGTCCTACCTGATTCACTATGTCTTAGCTGAGTTCTACTTGGCCCAAATCCATGTGCTTCTCTAGGCTGGCCTCACTCACCAACAGAGGGACCACTCAGTCCCGGTCCCCACATGTCACAAGTACTAAGAAGACAAACCCACCTGCCCAACTCATGCTCCATTGAGGAAGACCCAGCCTCTACCACTTGCCCATTAAACAATGGTAAGTGGCTCTCATCTCCTACCTATATAAGGGAAGAAACCCCTCTCCAGCAAAGGACTCTCCATTCTCCTTTCCATAGGTATATCAGGGGACTCCCAGGCTCTCCTTCTTCCTCTTGTATTCAGGCTCTCAAGCCTTTCCATGTATAATGTAATACTCCTCCATAATAAATACCAAGCTCTATAGTAGACGTAGCCCTATTCATGGGTGAACCACTCTAAATCTCTGCATTGGTCTATTGTGTGTGATTAACCATATACCTTCTAGGGCCCATGCTAAATCACCCATTAACATTTGGCGCAATCTGTGGAAACTGAAAGTGAATTGAGTGGTGTCTTATGGTCTGCCAACACATAATGAATCGAGTGGTGCCTTATGGTCTGCCAACACATAGTGAATCGGGTAGGTGAGGTCAACTGGGTGCCGAACCAGGATCTCTAATACAAGCTCGGGAGGTCAGTTGGTGCTGATTAGGTACCTCAGTTGGGGTAGGCAGGTGAGCTCACCTTGTGCCAACCAGGTACAACAGCTCAGCTCGGTAGGTGAGGTCACTTGGTGCTGCCCAGGTACCTATACCAACAAGCCAACAAGTTCTTAGTAGAGAACTAGTTCTCCAACTTGGAACTTAAGTAGAATTATTACCTGGCAGAGGTGATCAACTTGTATCTTTGAGGGGGGAGCTTTTGTTCCTTGGAGAATCATTCACGCAAGTTTCTCGAGTTGGCAAGTGATGCAGAGTTGAGCATAAAGGTGAATAAGCTAGCCACGCAAGGTGGGTAAAGAGCTAACCGTGCCTAGTAGGCATAGAGCTACCCGTGCAAGGTTGGCATAGACCTATTCGTGTCAGGTAGAACTTATTGAATCATGTAGGTCTTTTTGGATCAGCTTTGACCTTTTGGATTAGGTAGGACCTTTTGAATTGAGAAGGACCTTGTAGATCAGGTCGGCTATGGTATATACCAACTCTCTATTCAAGGGTCACCCTTGGGAGGGGAGTTGCATCAGTCTTTATACCAAGCCAATTCATGTTCGATTCATTCGTACCTTGCTTGTGTGTGGAGTGGTAGGAGTACACTAACATGGAGGTTGACCATGCAAGTAGTCGGGTCGTCATCTAACCTGAAGATGGTGAGGCCGAGCTGAGTCGAGCTAAGCCGAACACAATATGGTAGGGTCGAGCCTAGCAAACCCATATGGAGATATAAGCTGTCTCTCATACCATGGTGGGACAAGGTGGAGATGGTGAGGCCGAGCCAAGATTTTGGAGAGCCAATCTTATTGAGAAGTAAGGAGATTGTTTCACTGGACCCATGGCGGCGCATTTATAAGCAATGACAGCACTTGGAGTTTGTGGATATCAATACATATATATATTTCTACTCGTCTAGTGGCTTTGGCTATTCAAGTGCTCGTTTGGAACGTCGCCTGAAGGCCATTGTAGATATGATTGAGTGTGAGGGTGTTTTCTGAGGTCGAATGGTGGTGCAGCGAAGGTGGGCTTGTAAATCCGACCTCCTCAAGCTTAGAGAGAGAGAGAGAGAGAGAGAGAGAGAGAGAGAGAGAGAGCGAGTCGTTTCCCCATAAGTTGGTCGTCATTTCATTGGGTGGTTCCAGCCGAGCCGTTTCTTCAATTGGGGGAATTCGGTCTCAGAGATACATTGCTGGTGGTTCTCTTTTGATTGCTAATCAGGAGTGATGAGACTTTATCTGGTGGTTAAAAATATCCCAGAGATCTTTTGGAGAGGAGAGAAAGAAAGTCAACCCCTTTTTAGGATTGAGCCGACCCGTTTTCTCATTATGCTTTGTTTCTCCTTAGAAGGGCAGTGGTCGTAGTACGTACGAGCCGAACCATTCCTACTTCGTTTGTTTTGCTTGCAACCCCCGTTTTAAAGGAAAGAGGGTTGGTCGTGCAACTTGGTAGATGGCCATGCAAGGTGGTCGGGTCGGTCGCGTGACGTGGAGATTGAGCATGCGAGGTGCTTAGGTGTGCTACGACGTAGAGATTGAGCATACAAAGTTCTCGAGTAGGTCGTGCTACTTGGAGATTGAACATGCGAGGTGCTGCTACGATGTGGAGATTGAGCATGCAAGGTTCTCAGGTCGGTCATGCAACGTGGAAATTAAGCATGTGAGGTGGTCATCTAGCTCACCGTTGCGATTAATACGCCATGCATGCAAGGTGGTCAGGTCGGTCACGCATGTAAGGTGGTCAGGTCGGTCACGCATGCAAGATGGCCAGGTCGATCGTTCAACGTGATAGATGGCCATGCAATGTGCTTAGGTCCGTCATGCGACGTGGTTGATAAACATGTAAGGTGCTCACCTGGTCAGCTTGGTCACACTTACAAGGTGAACATGTCGTTCATTTCATCTGAAGTAGACACCTGGCTCATCCTTGCGAGTAATACACCACGCATACAAGGTGAGCGAGTCGGTCATTTGACGGGGTGGATGACAAGCAAGGTGGCTGGCTCAAGATCGTCACCAACATTTAAAAGGCTAAAAGTATGTGAGGGAAATCCAAGTGCAAGGAGTCCATGAACCCATCTACATTAGTCGAAAGGGAAGAGAGAAACTTTGAATAAATATACATGAAATCTGCATATAGAACAAAATTAAATTATAAGTTGAGAAACTAAGAAAGGACATATGCCAAATAAGGAGGATTAAAACTCATGGATATTTATTAAATAGAGATACACCATTAACAACTAAAATGAGTTATTAAAAATAGCAACTTTAATTCTCGCAAGTGCACGAACCGTTTATAGTATAGCTTATGTAAATACGAGGTCGATCCCACGGAGAATGGTAACTTGGTTGCAAGTTAAATTACTTAGAATGATGGAAAAACAGAAAACAAGAAACAAACAAACTAACAAATGGCAAGGTCTAGGACAGAATCCTAGCACCACACACGCACTCGAAATGGGGGGTTTTGTTGTTGAAATGGAAACAAGATAATGAAATGGAAGTGCTGGAAAGTAAACAATGGCAGCAATCAACAAGTTGTGAAACAATGATTTAGAAGTGTTAGAGCCTTGGAATCCACCACTAGTTTTCCTATCCAAGTTATGAATGCATAGAAATTGACTCAAGCTTCATTAACAATAGATTATCGCATACAAGCCTATGGTATCTAGGTGCAGGATGCATGATTCTCCTAAGGCATGTAATTGTGCATGGTATCTACACAACACGTGATCTCTAATATGCAACCTAAGCATGGTATCTACTTAGAATAAAGCATACAAGAGTCATTAAGTTCCTTGAGAATATGATAATCACACAAGTCCTAGAACATGGTATCTGTCCTAGTCAACCTATGGTCATTAACCCCTTGAATGATTCTTAGGCCATTCATGTGTTGCTTGTGAAAGGAGAGTAAAATTGGTGAATCTAAACCCCTTCCCAACCTGTGCTAGATGCATAAAATCCTAGTTAGCTACTCCAAGAAAACATACATCAAGCACATAATAAGCTGGAGATTAACAACTTGATAATGAAAGCAAGGAAATCAATTAACTATGAAATCATCCATAACATTGAATATTCATGACTAGGGCTTCATCCTAAGCCCTAACTAGATGGATTAGTTAAACATAATTATGAATACAGAAAATAAGAAATACATAGATAGAGTAAAGAGAATAGAAGAACTAGCTGGTGGCAGGCAAGGTAGTTTCCAGGACAGCTCCTAGCTCTTCCTCCTTTGCAACTAGCTCTCTTCTCTCTTTGTGGTGAATGTGTGTATGGGAGTAATGGATGAGTGAATGTGTGTCTGAATCTGAATGTGGATTGTTGATGAATTGAATGTGGAATGGAAGTGGTATTTATAGGGAGTTGGGAGTGAGAAATCTGAATTGAATATAGCAAATGCATACAACACTTGCAATTGAAAATCATAATGTGGTTGATGCACTTGCATTAGATAATCAGAAATGGTTACTCCACTAAATCCCACTAGCAGCCCACCAGCAGCCCTAGGTCATCAACATGTCAGCATGACCAAGCTTCCATCCAGAAACCAATAGCTCATGCCTAGCTCACCATGACCAAGCATGCAATGAGCTCATCTTCCTGTCAGCATGATGAACAACTTCTTGGGCTTACGAATTGGGCTTGGCTGAATCAAATGATGACTTTAAGATGTCCATTTTGAAGTTCAGAATATCATTGATCCAACCACACAAACATTGGCCCAATCCAAGCTCGGATGAAGAAGAAAAGTCCGAAATGAACTTCTAACTCAGGCTCCAGTTTTTGCACGTTTTTGCACCATTTTGCTTCAAATGCCTCAAGTGTATTCCTCTCATGCCAATCAGCCCTTAATATGCATGGATTGAATAAAATGTGATCTCTTGCTCCCATAACCTACAGAACACACAAACATATATAAGTGACTCGAAATAAAGAGAAACTAGACAAAATTACTAAGTAATGAAGGCAAGCAAATGTGTGAAATTATGAACTTATCAAATACCCCCAAACTTAGACTTTGCTAGTCCTCGAGCAAACAAAATAAAACCACAACTTAGAAAACAGAAAATAAGCAGCTAGCCTTCCAAACAATATCCTCAAAGAATCACCAAAGTATATGGTTCCATAGAAAGACAACAATCACAATCTAAGTTCCACACATGATTCAAGAGTGTGCAAAGCTTACAATAACATCCTTACGTGTAGTGTGTGAATGCCAAATCAGAACAACACCTGCAACTCAAATAAGTACATGCGCACACACTTAGAGCACAATCAAGAATTTCGAGCCCCATAAGCTCGTTATCAAATCAGCTCTCCCAGGAATACCATACAATACCAAGGATCAAAAGGACTTTACAAGGGTTGTAATGAGGCTTAGGGTAGTGGTTGAATGAAAGAGGAGATATAGAGATATAACAACATTTTGAGCATAACTAAAGCATATGTGAAAGCATGAGAGATTACTGAACTTTGTAACAAGCAAGGAACACATACATGAGCAGATTTTCAACATAATTTCAGCACCTTCAAATGTGTTAATTTGGCCTAATTTTGTGGCTCTTTACCCTAGATCACCATGATCTTCTCCTTATAACACCCTAGGGCCGTGACTACATTGGTCACACTTCATTACCTCTTTTGATTAGTTACCAAAACCCCCAAACTTATTTCTTTTCAACACTTGGGTTATGGCACTCAAGAATCACTTTTGCTCCTAAAAACCTTGCATCTTTATGACTCTCTTTTGAAGATAGCTTTAATTGCTCAAAGAATAGGTAAAGATAAGAAACAGAGATTTATTATGGTAGGAATGGTTTACACAAAGAAAGGCTTAACGTAGGCTCAAATGGGTTGACTAGGGATGAATACATGTAGAGGGATGGTTAGAAAAGCTCAAACGGTTCAAACATGGCCTAAATCACTTCCTAAGCATTGTATGGCAACAAGATGTCTCAAGAGATATTCAAATTAGTTCTAGAGTACGAAACCAAGATCATGGGATAAGTAGAATTGCATAACGTCTCCAAGTAGCAAGAAATTGGACTAACTTGACAAAGTGCTCAATAAGTGCAAGGATGGCATGCAAGACAAAGTGAACTCAGAATCACACACAGGCCTTAAACAATGACTATCAATTTCTGAAAAACCATATTAGAATTAAATCCAAGTCTTATCATAGGTGTTTGAAAGGATAACGAAACAACACACAAAATCCTGCGTTTTAGACACTAGACACACTTAAAAAAATTTAAAATTTTGACAATTTGAAACAAAATAACTAAATCCTTCCCCCCAAACTTAAATGAAACATTGTCCTCAATGTTTAGAGTATAAGAACAAGCAGTGCCTCATAAATGTAAGGAAAGAAGATAAGGAAAAGACATAACCAAATGTTAGAGTTTAGAAAACAACTCCCCTTTGAAGCGATTAGGACGCAAGCAGCTCCTTGCATGTTCTATCTTTTCCTCGTCACCTTGGGTTGCCTCCCAAGAAGCGCTAAGTTTTATGTCTTCAGCCGGACATCCAAACTTGCTATAGTGAATGGGGGGGTTTGGGCTCAATTGACACCTCATGCATTGCAAGATTGTTCACCCAACTTGTTTTCTTTTTCCATCGTTTCCATGCTGCTTTTGTTTTCCTTTTTAGGTTATGAATAGAATCGCAAAGAACTGGAGGGATGATTGGAGTATCTCCAAATTTGGGCAGCCCCTTCTTGTGTGTAGGAATTGTAGCATTGAACATGTGGGCAGCCCCCTGCTCCTCCTTGTCTACTCCTTGCAGCAAGCATGCTTCTAGTGAATGTGAAAGACCATCAAATCTCTCTTTCCCTGGATTGCCTAATACTTCAATTTGAAAACAATCATGAACATCATTTGGCAGATTCGTTACTTCAAACACTTTGAAAGCCACAGTTTCTCCATTGACGGTCATGGTGAGAGTGCCTTGCGCTACATCGATCGTGGTCTTAGCAGTAGAGCCATGAAGGGTCGGCCAAAGATGAGGGGCAATTCATTGTCAGGAATTGGTGCTTCTTCCATCTCCAAGACTAAGAAATCAGCTGGCAATATTAAGCCTTCTACTCTTACCAAAACATCTTCTAGAATGCCCTTGGGGTACCTAATAGTTCTATCTGCCAATTGAATGCTCACAGATGTGGCTTGCAACTCACCAAGGTTAAGTTTCTCATAAACATGATATGGCATAAGGTTAATGGATGCACCGAGATCAAGCAAAGCTTTTGGAATCTTGAAATCACCAACAATACAAGGTATAGAAAACGAACCTGGATCCTTTAGCTTTGGAGGTAGCTTTCTTTGTAAGACTGCACTCACCTCTTCACTTAATGCAACCTGTTCATGCTCTTTGAATCTCCTCTTGTTAGTGCAAAGATCCTTCAAAAATTTTGCATACTTTGGAATCTGAGCAATGGCACTGAGCAATGGGATGTTGATTTGCACCTTCTTGAATATTTCCATTATCTCATCCAAGCCTTGATCTTTCTTTGACTTTGATAACCTGCTGGGAAAGGGTGCAATAGGCCTAAAAGCATTAGTTGAAATTGGAACTTGATTAGCATTAGATGATACCTTAGGGCCTGTGCTCTTTCCAGGAGCATTGAGGGGCTGTTTGGTGGAACTTGTGGGCTGCCCTTGCGGTGGCTGAATGATCTCCACGTTTTCTCCCTCTTCTTGCTCTTCATTGGCATCTCCAACCTTATTATCAACTTGTTTACCACTTCTCAAGATGTGCACTGCTTTAACTTGCTCATGATGCCTTGGATTCACCTCCGTTTGGCTCGGAAAAGTTCTGGATGCTCTATTGCTCAAGGAGGATGCAATCTGCCCAACTTGCACTTCTAGTTTGTTCACTGCATTTTGAAGATTCTGATTGGTTTGCATCTGTTGCCCCATGAACTTCTTGAACATGTCTTGCAATTCTCCCATTTGATCACCCCTTTGCTCTTGAACTTGTTGGGGAGCTTGCTGGAATTGCCTTTGTTGTATTTGGAATCCTGGGGGAGGTCCTTGAGATTGTTGCACATTTGAATTATTGCTCCACCTGAAATTAGGATGATTTCTCCACCCCGGATTGTATGTGTTTGAGTAAGGATCATTCTGAGGATTCCTTCCTTGAAGGGTATTTGCTTGCTCTAACATGTGATCCGCAAAAGTTTGGTTTTGAACTTCCACTTTGTTTCCTAGAGGGCCAGTCACTCGCCTGTTGAAGCAAAGAACACATAACATCAAGTTTTGCATTAATCTCATTATTAGTACTTACCTCAGAACCACGGCTTTCATAGGAGCTCCTCTTCCTTTATTGTAGCACCATTGTTGAGAGTTAGCACTCAAAGATTCAAAGAGAGTAAAAGCCTCATCTGATGTTTTGTTCATCAGTCCTTCTCCACTTGTTGCATCTACCATCATCCTTTCGGAATCAAGCAAACCTTCATAGAAAGATTGCATTTGCATCCAACTCTCTATATTGTGGTGTGGGCAAGATCTCATCATCTCCTTGTACCTCTCCCAGCATTCATGAAAAGCTTCTCCTTCTCTTTGTGTGAAACCAAGAATTTCCTTTCTAATCTTGTTAGTCTTTTGAGCTGGAAAGAATTTCTGCAAAAACTTATTAGAAAGCTCATCCCAAGTACGAATTGAAGCATTAGGCAAAGAATATAACCAAGACTTAGCCTTATCTTTTAAACTGAATGGGAATAGCCTCATCTTAATCTGCTCATCATCAAGTCCTTGAATTTTGATTGTAGCACATATTTCAAAGAATTGCTTAACATGCATGTAAGGATCCTCAGTGGTATTACCATAATAAGTTGGAAGAAGATGAATCATACCACTTTTAAGCTCAAACCTGTCAATTGTGAGTTGAGGATAGACGATGCACGAAGGTTGATCAGTGATTTTGGGAATGGAAAATTCACGTAGGGTTTCCGAGGTTGGGCAACAAGCGCACCACCTCCTTCATCATTATTGTTGTTGTTGTTTGGAATCTCTGCCATCTTGCTTGAACCTTCAGATTCGTAGCTCTTCGATTCAATGCTTGAAGAACTGTAATTCCTCCTCAAACCAGCACGTACAGCAGCAGTTCTTGGTGATAGTGGCTTAGAATCAGATTTCAGACATACATGCACACACAAGAACCAAATTAGTGCTTTCAAATGGAGATAACAACTAAAAACAAAGACTGAATACTGAAAGAAAAACCAATGAAAATAACAAATAAAACTAACAAAAACAAAAACACTCAAAGTAATCTAACTATAGCACCATCGTTACCCTTCCCCGGCAACGGCGCCAAAAACTTGTTGAGCCTATTCCTAACAACTAAAATGAGTTATTAAAAATAGCAACTTTAATTCTCGCAAGTGCACGAACCGTTTATAGTATAGCTTATGTAAATACGAGGTCGATCCCTACGGAGAATGGTAACTTGGTTGCAAGTTAAATTACTTAGAATGATGGAAAAACAGAAAACAAGAAACAAACAAACTAACAAATGGCAAGGTCTAGGACAGAATCCTAGCACCACACACGCACTCGAAATGGGGGGTTTTGTTGTTGAAATGGAAACAAGATAATGAAATGGAAGTGCTGGAAAGTAAACAATGGCAGCAATCAACAAGTTGTGAAACAATGATTTAGAAGTGTTAGAGCCTTGGAATCCACCACTAGTTTTCCTATCCAAGTTATGAATGCATAGAAATTGACTCAAGCTTCATTAACAATAGATTATCGCATACAAGCCTATGGTATCTAGGTGCAGGATGCATGATTCTCCTAAGGCATGTAATTGTGCATGGTATCTACACAACACGTGATCTCTAATATGCAACCTAAGCATGGTATCTACTTAGAATAAAGCATACAAGAGTCATTAAGTTCCTTGAGAATATGATAATCACACAAGTCCTAGAACATGGTATCTGTCCTAGTCAACCTATGGTCATTAACCCCTTGAATGATTCTTAGGCCATTCATGTGTTGCTTGTGAAAGGAGAGTAAAATTGGTGAATCTAAACCCCTTCCCAACCTGTGCTAGATGCATAAAATCCTAGTTAGCTACTCCAAGAAAACATACATCAAGCACATAATAAGCTGGAGATTAACAACTTGATAATGAAAGCAAGGAAATCAATTAACTATGAAATCATCCATAACATTGAATATTCATGACTAGGGCTTCATCCTAAGCCCTAACTAGATGGATTAGTTAAACATAATTATGAATACAGAAAATAAGAAATACATAGATAGAGTAAAGAGAATAGAAGAACTAGCTGGTGGCAGCAAGGTAGTTTCCAGGACAGCTCCTAGCTCTTCCTCCTTTGCAACTAGCTCTCTTCTCTCTTTGTGGTGAATGTGTGTATGGGAGTAATGGATGAGTGAATGTGTGTCTGAATCTGAATGTGGATTGTTGATGAATTGAATGTGGAATGGAAGTGGTATTTATAGGGAGTTGGGAGTGAGAAATCTGAATTGAATATAGCAAATGCATACAACACTTGCAATTGAAAATCATAATGTGGTTGATGCACTTGCATTAGATAATCAGAAATGGTTACTCCACTAAATCCCACTAGCAGCCCACCAGCAGCCCTAGGTCATCAACATGTCAGCATGACCAAGCTTCCATCCAGAAACCAATAGCTCATGCCTAGCTCACCATGACCAAGCATGCAATGAGCTCATCTTCCTGTCAGCATGATGAACAACTTCTTGGGCTTACGAATTGGGCTTGGCTGAATCAAATGATGACTTTAAGATGTCCATTTTGAAGTTCAGAATATCATTGATCCAACCACACAAACATTGGCCCAATCCAAGCTCCGGATGAAGAAGAAAAGTCCAAAATGAACTTCTAACTCAGGCTCCAGTTTTTGCACGTTTTTGCACCATTTTGCTTCAAATGCCTCAAGTGTATTCCTCTCATGCCAATCAGCCCTTAATATGCATGGATTGAATAAAATGTGATCTCTTGCTCCCATAACCTACAGAACACACAAACATATATAAGTGACTCGAAATAAAGAGAAACTAGACAAAATTACTAAGTAATGAAGGCAAGCAAATGTGTGAAATTATGAACTTATCAAATACCCCCAAACTTAGACTTTGCTAGTCCTCGAGCAAACAAAATAAAACCACAACTTAGAAAACAGAAAATAAGCAGCTAGCCTTCCAAACAATATCCTCAAAGAATCACCAAAGTATATGGTTCCAAAGAAAGACAACAATCACAATCTAAGTTCCACACATGATTCAAGAGTGTGCAAAGCTTACAATAACATCCTTACGTGTAGTGTGTGAATGCCAAATCAGAACAACACCTGCAAATCAAATAAGTACATGCGCACACACTTAGAGCACAATCAAGAATTTCGAGCCCCATAAGCTCGTTATCAAATCAGCTCTCAGGTAATACCATACAATACCAAGGATCAAAAGGACTTTACAAGGGTTGTAATGAGGCTTAGGGTAGTGGTTGAATGAAAGAGGAGATATAGAGATATAACAACATTTTGAGCATAACTAAAGCATATGTGAAAGCATGAGAGATTACTGAACTTTGTAACAAGCAAGGAACACATACATGAGCAGATTTTCAACATAATTTCAGCACCTTCAAATGTGTTAATTTGGCCTAATTTTGTGGCTCTTTACCCTAGATCACCATGATCTTCTCCTTATAACACCCTAGGGCCGTGACTACATTGGTCACACTTCATTACCTCTTTTGATTAGTTACCAAAACCCCCAAACTTATTTCTTTTCAACACTTGGGTTATGGCACTCAAGAATCACTTTTGCTCCTAAAAACCTTGCATCTTTATGACTCTCTTTTGAAGATAGCTTTAATTGCTCAAAGAATAGGTAAAGATAAGAAACAGAGATTTATTATGGTAGGAATGGTTTACACAAAGAAAGGCTTAACGTAGGCTCAAATGGGTTGACTAGGGATGAATACATGTAGAGGGATGGTTAGAAAAGCTCAAACGGTTCAAACATGGCCTAAATCACTTCCTAAGCATTGTATGGCAACAAGATGTCTCAAGAGATATTCAAATTAGTTCTAGAGTACGAAACCAAGATCATGGGATAAGTAGAATTGCATAACGTCTCCAAGTAGCAAGAAATTGGACTAACTTGACAAAGTGCTCAATAAGTGCAAGGATGGCATGCAAGACAAAGTGAACTCAGAATCACACACATGCCTCAAGTGTATTCCTCTCATGCCAATCAGCCCTTAATATGCATGGATTGAATAAAATGTGATCTCTTGCTCCCATAACCTACAGAACACACAAACATATATAAGTGACTCGAAATAAAGAGAAACTAGACAAAATTACTAAGTAATGAAGGCAAGCAAATGTGTGAAATTATGAACTTATCAACCATTAAGGGAATTTTGGGAGACAACAAGTTTATGTGAAGCAGAAATCAAATTGAATATTACAAAGTCTCCTTCAGACATTTAATCGAACGCATGGTGGGCACCAGGAGAGGGTCAAATTTCGACCACCTAAAAGGATTTTTCGGCGAGGGGAGGTGCAGCTGCACCTCCTTGCTCATGTGTAGGTCCACCAGCGGATGTATATTATGTAACACACTATATGCTAATTCACTAGAGATATACCTTCCTTCTGTCTCTCTTTAACCATGGCGGGACTTCGTTGTCTCTCTTCAACTATGGTGGGACAAGTTGGAGGTGGTAGTGATGGCGACATACATGGTGTCCCCCAAGCCCTTAAGTTCTTAGTGGATAACTAATTCTCGACTAGGAACTTTAAGTAAAACCATTATTAGCGAAGGCGATCAACCTGTGTCTTGAAGGGGAAAGCTTTTGTTCCTTGGAGAATCAATCACGCAAGTTTCTTGGGTCGGCACATGACGCGAAGCTGAGCATAAAGGTGAATGAGCTACCCGTGCAAGGTGGGTGGAAAGTTATGCATGCCAGGTAGGCATAGAGCTACCCATGCCAGGTTAGCATAGAGCTATCCATGTCGAGTAGAACCTATTGAATCGTATAGGTCCTTTTAGATCAACTATGACCTTTTGGATCAAGTAGGACCTTTTGAATTGGAAAGGATCTTTTGGATCAAGTCGGCTAGGGTATACACCAACTCTTTATTCGAGGGTGGCGCTTTGGGTGGGGAGTTGCATCAATCTTCATATCGAGCCAATTCATGTTTGATTCATTCGTACCTTGAATGTGTCTTGAGTGGTAGGAGTCCCCTAACTTGGAGGTTGACCATGCAAGAAGTCGGGTCGCTCATCTAAGGTGGAGATGGTGAGGCCAAGCCAAGCCGAGCACATGATGGTGGGGTCAAGTCGAGCACACCCACATGGAGATATAAGCTGTCTCTTAGACCATGGTGTGACAAGGTGGAAACGGTGAAACCGAGCCAAGCTGTTAGAGAACTGATTTGGGTGAGAAGTAAGAAGATTGTTTCACTGGACCCATGGCGGCGCGTTTATTGGCGATGGCAACACTTAGAGTTTGTGGAGATCCATACATACATACATACATACATATATATATCCTACTCGTTTAGTGGCTTTGGTGATTCAAGTGCTCACTTGGTATATACCTTAGCCGACCTGATTCAAAAGGTCATTCCCGATTCAATAAGTCCTACCCGACAAGGATATCTCTATGCCTACCTGGATGGTTAGCTCTCCGCCTACCTTGCCGACCCCTTTTTAGGACCAAGTCGACCCTGTTTCTCATTATGCTTTGTTTCTCCTTGGGAGGGCACTGGTCTGAGTACAAGTTGAAGCATTTCTACTTTGTTCGTTTGCTTGCTGCCCCCATTTTTAGAGGAGAAAGGGTTGGTTGTGCAACTTGGTGGATGACCATGTAAGGTGGCCGGGTCAGTCGTGCAACGTGGAGATTGAGCATGCGAGGTGCTTCGGTTGGCTAAAACGTGTAGATTGAGCATGTGAGGTTCTCGGGTCGGTCATGCAACGTGGAAATGGAGCATACAAGGTGCTTGGGTAGGCTACGACGTGGAGATTGAGCATGCAAGGTGCTTCGGTTGGCTACAACGTGTAGATTGAGCATGTGAGATTCTTGGGTCGGTCATGCAATGTGGAAATGGAGTATACAAGGTGCTTGGGTAGGCTACGACGTGGAGATTGAGCATGCGAGGTGTAACACCCCGACCCAAAATAAGTTCACTATTTAATTTATTTTATTTAATTTAATTTAATTTCTAATTTTTCACTCGAGTAGGGGAAAAGGGTCAATTTTTATCCAAAGAGAGTTTGGAGCAACGAGTGGTGTTTTTAGGAAGCTCGTCCTAGCTTAGCCGAGTCCGTAGACACGTAGTGGACTCGATTTGGAGTTGTAACGAAGAAGTTACGAGGTAAAAACCCTCAGTGGCAAAACTGTAAATAAGTGGAAAATGAATTTTTAATAAAAATCAGATTTTTTCTATTTCTCTCTCTCTCTCTCTCTCTCTCTCTCTCTCTCTCGTGCGTCCTCTCTCCCTTTGCGACAGACCAACTCCCCTTCCTCTCTCTCTGCAACTCCGGCCACAGCCCACGGTAACGCACGAGACCGGTGGCAACTGACCGGGCTGACCTCGCCTTCGAACCCCAGGCCATCTTCCCCCGAAGCTGCCGCTCAGACACCGGAAAATGCAGCAAAGCCTGCGAAAAATGTCAGAAATTTCAGAAACTTCAACACCTTCGTTTCTCAACCGATTTTGACAAGTGAGGTATGAAAATTCATCTATTTTTCGTGCTCTAGCTGCCTGTTGGTTAGGTTTCCTGAAATTTTGAGAATTTACAAGTTAAATTTCGAAGTTTAGCTTCAGCCGATTTTCAGTTGGCATTTTCGGCCACTTCCGGCCACTTTTTGGCCATTGTCCAAGAACAAAAGTGACTCCAAATTAGGGGTATTACCTAGGGTAGGAGTTTGGAGCCAAGATTCTAAGTTTTTCCGGTCACTGAATATTTATCAAGCCACCCACGCGCAGCAGCACGTGGGCAGTCCGGCAGATGTCATATTTTATCCTAGAATGATCCTTGTGTCGTCACGAGCGCGTAGAATTTTACGGATCTCAATTCGGATAACGTTTGAACCCCGAACGGATTTTACATATTGTGTGAATTCCGGGTTCTATATGTTAGAACCGTTGGATGGCTTCCAATTTAATATATGTTAATATAGGCATTCCTAGGATTGTGTTGGATTTTACGGATCGTGAATCGGAGCCCGGATGTTCCGATTCAATAAGTTAACGTTTGTATTTTTACGATAACCGCCCGATTCGTACGATCGTGAGTGATCCGATCGTCCGATTCGGACCAAACCTGAAGGATAGGTTTATTAAACCTTGTGGAACTCTTAGAGACGTTCGGATCGTAAAACGGAGGTCGTGGGCCCGCGGGCCCAGTTGACCAAATTTGGAAGGTTTGACCCTCGGTTGACCGTGAGTCTTCCGAGGTAGTTTCACTCTTCGATGAGTACTAGAATGACCCTTTTGGACGAGTCTTGACCGTCTTTTGATTTATGTTGATTATGTGGGGCTATGAGTTTATTTTTATGGTTTTGTAATGGAAATCTTATGTTTTTGAATTTAATGGTTTATTTAAATGCTTTATATATTTAATAGTTGAATTCCTTATTTTTGTAAAGTAATTGTGATACATGTGGGTTTGACATATTCGAGTGTCTTGGGTTTATCTATAATAATTGAGAAAGTGTTATGTTTGTTGATTTTGTGTGGGGTACTTAGATGTGTTAATTTGAGTGTTATTAGCACTACCTTAGGTACCTCCCCGGTTATGGGTTTTATGTTTCGGAATTTATTTTGCCCAGGCCCGTAGAAGTTTGTCCAGGCCCTTCGGAGATTTATTTTGGAGATTTATTTTGCCCAGGCCCTTCGGAGATTTATTTTGCCCAGGCCCGTCGGAATTTGTCCAGGCCCTTCGGAGATTTATTTTGCCCAGGCCCGTCGGAGTTTGCCCAGGCCCTTCGAGATTGATTTATTTCGCCCAGGCCCGTCGGAGTTTGTCCAAGTCCTTCGGATGTCTTCTTAATACGATGCCTTGGGAAGAAATTGATAATGTTTCAATGTGTTTTTGTCGGATTTGGAATTGTGATAGATCTGAAATGTATAGTTGGTTCTGTTGTAAATATTGGTTTATTACCGAGTTGTGACCGTTGATGATGAGAACTACGTGTGGCTTAATCCCTTGTTCAAGGGTACGTAGGCAGCCTGGGGTCTCATCAGGTGCAGCCGCGGAATATTATTGTGTTTAAAAAGGTTTGTTCGATTCTCGTATGTGACTGTTGGATTTGAATCCAGTTTAGTGATTTCTGTGGTGTTTGTAAAGTTGTTTGGAGTCATTAAGTACATGCTTTGTGTAGTAGACTTGAGAACAACGTTGGTTCTGTTTTGAATTATCTTAAGGCCGGAGGCCGATTATATGAATTGCATGAAATTATATTGTGCGTGCTGCCCTGTGGGATATTAAAAATGTGAATTTTGTGCATGTTGAAATTTGGGAAATGTCCAATTTATAGGGGAGACTCTGCCGAAATTTCGGTAGAAAGTGTCGTGCTCTTTTCCCTTAATTTGGGAAATATGATAAATTTTTAATTAGTGGGGCCGATATCGGTGTGATGTCAGAATTTCCACAGGATTCGTCTCGAGTTCCGAGGAATTCAGGGCGGGTCCTGTCACGAGGTGGTTATCCAGCTCATTCTTACAAGTAATACGCCATGCATGCAAGGTGGTCAGGACGGTCACTCATGCAAGGTGGTCATCCGGCTCATCCTTGCTCGTAATACACCACTCATGCAACGTGAGCAAGTCAGTCATTCGACGTGGTGGATAACCATGCAAGGTGGTCGGGTCGGTCGTTTGACGTGATTGATGGCTATGGAATGTACTCAGGTCTGTCATGCGACATGGTTGATGACCAATACTTGGGTCCGTCATGAGACATGGTTGATGACCATGCAAGGTGGTCGTGTCGATCATTCAATATGATGGACGGCCATGCAATGTGCTCGGATCCATCGTATAAGATATGGGTGTACATCCGTTCGAAACCAATACAATTTAGTCAATGCGCATCATATAGATTGGCTTGTGATTTTTTTCAATCTAATCCAATCCAATCCAATCTGATCCAATTGATATTGGGTTGGATGATCGGTTTTGGTAATGGAAAAAGACTAATGAAATATTAAACATTTATTCTAAGGTTTAATCTAACCAAACATATTAATAGACATAAATGTAAAATATAAATGAAGTACTAGAGAAAATTGTTTTGATTATATAATACATTAAATATAACTCCATTATATGACTTAAAATATTCATAACTTTTCAACTACAAATACCTACAAGAGCAAAATAAACGTTAAAAAACTAACTAGATTTGATTTGATTTGATTTGATTGGATTCTGATGAGCAAATATGTCATCCGATCCAACTATGTCAGTTTTCAAAATTACGGATTCCAATCTAATCCATCAAATCATTGAAACTGATTGAAATTGAATTAAATTGCATTGGATATCAGTCGATTTAGGGAGATTAGATTGGATCTTGTACACCCCTAACACAGTAATCCGACACCTCTAAGTCTCGTAGCTTTATCTTCGCAATTGACTTGTTTCATTGTTCCTAGTGGCCTGAACCATGAGACAAATCTTTTGACCAAAAAAGAACCATGAGACAAATCTTGTCACCCCTCTAGTTGTGCAATCTTTGGAATCAACCTGTAAAATCCCTACAAATACCATCTACACCTGAGCAGAAATAACATTTTACTGGTGTTGTAAATCGGCTTGATACAATTTGAGTTCGACTTTTGTTAGGCTTGTTTTTGGCTCATTCCAGAGCTCAGTTTGTAAAAAATAAAAAATGAGCTCGGTTTGTAGAAAATAAAAAATGAGCTGAGTTCAAAGAAAATATTAGGTGCGTTGGACAAGATCCAATCTAATCAGCTTATAAAAACACATGAGCAGCTGGTTTTTATTTATGAGATGGCTCGAGTTTACCACAAAGATTACACATGCGTGGTATGATTCAATCTATTTGGCTAGTTGTATGTTCTTTCAAGACACCCATTAGGGTACTGTGACCAGTAATAACACTTTCTTAGTGGATCTATTCGACTCTATATTCACTTTGAATTTGGTGGAAATCAATAAAATACTTGGAAAGAAAAATTGAAAATGTAACACAAAATGTAGATGGAAACTTGACAAAAGCCCAACAGAATGAGACATAAAATTAGCATAAGCCCAAAAGAGTCTGGTCATTACCATCTTGCCCCTGACTACATGAATTGTAGTTTTTTTTTAATTTACTAGCCTCTCCGCACTTGCAAGAGGCTTTTTTCAAAAAAAATTTAAATTTATTTTAGAATTAAAAAATATAATAGGTAGTTGTGTTCCAAAAAAATAGGATCCATAATATGATTTTTCTTTTAATTTTAATTTTTTTAATATAAAAAAGTGTGAATTTACCATTTTATTTTCATTTAATTAATATTTTCAATTCTTAATGTTTGCAAACTAAAGGCATTTTCTGGTATTTTGAATCTTTTACCGTTCTCTACCTTTTGCTTTATATATATATATAAAAAAAAGATAATGGGTAGTTGTGTTCCATATCTGATTTATCTGATTTATTTTTTTTAAAATTTAATATGAAAAAATGTGAATTTACCATATTATCCTTATTTAATTAATAATTTCAATTTTTAATGTTCGAATTAACCAAGGGCATTTTCTGGTATTTTGAATGTTTCATCATTCTCTACCTTTTGCTTTATATATACTAGCCCCTTGCCACACGCTCACGCGTGTGCCAATTGGTTTTCTTTTTTTTAGTTAAGAAAAGGAAAAATGGGTAGTTATTTTCCATAAAAATAGGATACATTATCTGATTTTGTTTTTAATTTTAATTTTTTTTAATATGAAAAAATATGAATTTACCATATTATCCTCATTTAATTAATAATTTCAATTCTTAATGTTAGCATTAACCAATGGCATTTTCTGGTATTTTGAATGTTTCACCATTCTCTGCCTTTTGTTTTATATATATAGATATATATATATATCTAGTACAAGCGATTGGGAGACAGGGGTTTATACACAAATAATCATTGGGTGCTTGGGTTTCGAGCTTCTGCCCACATGGGTGAAGGTAGACGAGCAACCGTCTAAACTATACCCAACCGAACTAGTGGTGTTAGAATTTCTTGCATACAAACTAAAAATTAGGTTTTTATCCAAAACCATAAATAAATATAAAGCGCTTGAGATTAAAAAATAAACCAAGTAACGGAATATACTTTTTAAAAATACAATATAATTGATATGGACGGTTATAAGTCAAGAAAAAGAACTAATCACCACCAAATATTATGAATGTAGTCTGACTTCAATAATCAATAGTAGTACATAACACAAGAGTCAGAGGATATAATTGATAATTAAAAGAAGAAAAAAAAAAAAAGGAGACAGAGGATATAGAAAATGCATAAAATATTTCCTCTCGACGTGGCATAGTTTTTTTCTTCTCTTACTTTTTTTATAAATAAAAAAAATTGGCGATGTGGGATGAATGAAGATGACCTTTGCTTTTTTGTAAACAAAGGAAGCTCACAATATTAAATCTGCAATTTTCCTTTCAAGGACAAGAAGTCAAAACCTAGAAAAGTTGGATATGTAGGTAGAACATGTATGATAAGAGTAGTAGTGTATTAAAAGTGATAGATGCTCTCACAGATCCTGATCAGCCACTCCATCAGCAGCGGAAACAAAAAACAAAACAAAACAAAACAAAAACAGAAAAGGTGCATGCATATATATATATATATGTATATATATAGTGGAAACCAGCTCAAATTCCATCCACCTTGCCTTTTTGCTTTGCTTTCTCTGTTCACCACTTCCTCATGTTCATGTTGTGTGGTTTGCGTGGACTTTCAGACTCTCAAGCCACTTATAATATATTGAAAAAGGGAAAGGGCATGAGGGCATGATGAGGGCACCTCCTCTTTAAGTTAAGTGCACCTGCATCATCCATGCCAACAATTGTCTTTCTCAATAGGGTGTTAGAAAAAGGTGCTCAACTTGATACTTCACGCAAACGTGAAACAAGTTAGTCCAATTTTTTACACAGAAAGAGTGAGTCTATAGATTCTTTGTTAATAAGGTTAACACAGTTGCAAACATGCAGTGGTGAGGAAGATTATAGAACAATCCTAAATCAACTAACATACTTACAGCAGAACGGTACATTTCATTATTTGTACTCTCGAATGAAATTAGCACTAGATATGTTCTTTTAATTAAGGATAAGAGAGGACATGAATCCAACTTTTACCGTAAGTACCAAGGAGGTAGCTATAAAAAAAAAACAAAACCTGTTATAGTGGTTAGCCTCTGATGCCCGAAATCTTAAGGCCGGCCTGATAACAACCCTAGATAACGGAAACATAAAGCATCAATAAGAAATCAAGGGTCTTCTCTAAACTTAATTATGTTTCCTGAGAAAGTAATAAGGAATCAATAAGGAATATGTCGTTCTTCATAGGGTGATTATACTTCCTGGGAAAGTAAACTTATGCTTTTCTAAACTTGTATTAAGAAATATCTGCAAGTGGCAGTGGAGAAAGCTTCCAAAGCACTACCAAACTGAGTTAAAGATATGAGAAGTCACACCATGTACACCTAGTTTGAAAGTTGCTAATACTGTTCAAAGTTTTCTCTGAATTTTATGGTCTAAAGAATTGCATCTTTAGTATTTAATTGGAAGGTTAAAAATAGCCAGAAACCTTTGTCAGCCCACTTAAATCCTTCTGCATATTTACCAAAAAATGAAGACTTAATTAGTACTTATCTTTGGTACTGATAACAGTATAAAAGGAATTAAAATATAGGATGGATGGTCCATATGTATGTGCTCTACTCATTGCCTCTCGTAATGCAGTCAAGAATAATCAGGGAATATTTGTCTAAAAGAGGATTTGGGGTCAATTTATGATGAGTGGTAGATGAAATCTTTCGTTTAAACTTTAAAATAATATTATATTGTGATTTATGTGTGGCCAGTGTTACATTTCAAAAAGTCTGAATTTGTGGTTAAGTTTGGACGGCTAGAATTCTTTGACGGCTGCTATTGGTTTGCCTATGTTGATTAATTGTTCAATTCAGCCTTTGGTAACCTTTCCTTTTTGTGTTCCAGTTATTTTTCAGCCTGAAATTCTAATAATCAAGAGATCTACTTTGACTAGCCTTTTAACTTCTAAAGATTACATGGCTATGTATAGC
This sequence comes from Prunus fruticosa, assembly GCA_018703695.1. Lineage (NCBI taxonomy): Eukaryota > Viridiplantae > Streptophyta > Magnoliopsida > Rosales > Rosaceae > Prunus > Prunus fruticosa. Next base: position 17,776,425 of record CM031922.1, read on the forward strand.
ACTTCCCACATACCAGATATATAACCCTTTAGGGCCCATTTTGATTTACGAAATAAACTTACTGGGAATGAAACTCTCGTGTCTAATTCCAGGAGATGAAAATGAAAGTTTTTAATTGAAAACGTTGAGATTTCGTGAGAAAGCATACCCCTTTAGATTATCATTCAAAAATTACCCTTGCAAAATATATGAGCCAAATTGAAAATGGATTAACCATATCATGAATATTTTTATTATTTACAAGAAATATTGTGTTTGCCTATTTATTTAATCACAGTCAGATTATTACTTAGATTATCTTTTGCAAGGGTAATGTTTGAATAGGGAGTACGTTAAAAAAACAAACTATATTTTGATCATGAGATGACATTTTAGAGTGAATCCAAAAGCGTAGTGGTTAGTGTTTAACTTACTGCACTAACTGGTCGCTTGAACGCTCTTCAAAATATATATATGAATGAATGTGGCAACCAAAAATAGCTGACCCCTGTTTTTCTCCCTATAGGCCTAGGGGCCTAGCTAGAGTATATTTTCATGATCGGCTAATATTCTTGAATTATCTACTATCTTTGTCTCTGGATCACCATCCCATTGTGGTCTCAGAAGCCATTCCTTCATGCATGTAAAGGGTTATTCTCATTATATGGCTGGTGTTTTTCAGAGTCGACAAGAATGAAAAATGAGTTTGATTCCATAAATCAATTCCTCAAAGTTCCACTTATATGCATGTTTGCTAATCCTGCCCTCCCTGAAAAAGGAATATTTCAAATGTGGACGGCCACCACAAAATGAAAATTCCGGAAAATATAAACCACACTAGTTAATAACTAGAAAAGTAAATTATTTAGTGGGTTCAGGATAACCCTTTTACAATGTTCAAATTATGGTAAAAAGTCTAGCTTCATATACCCAAACTTTATAATACATCAGTGTGGGTATTATGTCATTGCCATTACATGTGTTAGTAAAACAGTACTGTAACATATAATATTTACACTTCCACTTGTTGACTACCAACTTTTTTCCCATTTTCTGGTAAAACTGAGGGTGCCTCTGCAATTGTAACAACAACATCCATGTTGGGATTTTTTTCTTTGGTGTCAAGTTTTCCCAACTGTGATTTTTCTGGTGACACTGTGGCTTCAACAGTCTTAAAATTTGCAAGAAAGGCAAGTTCATTAACAGACTCAATAATTTTCTCACTGCAGTTGACAACATCCAGCAGAAGTGAACCAACTGTTGCTGCTGGCATCACTTCTAAGAGCTCTGTGTCTTCCCACAGCCCAGATTTAAGTAAGGATCTGAGGGACTTGGCTGCAGCCTTTGCCTTAGCCATGTGGGTTTCAGGAGAGGGTGATTTGGTCATTTCCTTGAAAGCTGATGCAAGTTCCTTCAGTGCTTTGCCAGTCTCCAAGCTCAGTTTTGTGCATGATTCTTGAATTATATTAAGAATTTCTGATGAGACCTGCAACACAAGTTAAGCATGAACACTAATTAATTATATTAATTATTAATGGTCCAATATAGCATTATGTTACTACTTAATTTTATTTTATTTTCCGTACATGCATAAACGTAGCCAAATTGCCTAAGCTCCATTAACAATACAAACTTTAATTTATAGTGTGTTCTTTATTAATTTTATATTATATATAGTTTTATATATGTGCAGGTGCTAAATTAGTTCGACTTTTAGACAAAAAAATGAATGTACTATTTATGGATTTTGTATTCATACTTTGTTGTCAGCAGTGAGGCGGCTATGAAGTGCTTCAATCCGGTAGGCACATTGTCGAGTTAAAGTTGCAACTTTGAGGTATTGCTTCCATGGATGACAAAAATGGAAACGGCCATGTCCAGGCTCCCATCTTGCAAAATTAGCCTGAAAGTAACATAACATCTTAATTCATTAAGAATAAGAAATATTTTTTTATATGGAGAGAGAGAGAGAGAGAGAGAACTATACCCACCAAGGATTCTTCACTGCTTTTAGAATTGAGAGTACTTTTATAAGCTTGCAGAAATGCCTTGTCATCTTTGGACTCTGCATCCTCTAACATTTTGAAGTATTCATCTCCAAATCCTATAAAAAATTCATTTTATCATTTGTTTAGTCTCATACCAAGAAAAGGAATAGGCAGTTCCTTCAAATAGCATGGTAGTTGTAGTTATGCACGATCTTTGTTTTTGTTGCTTGTGTTATTTAAAAAAAAAATACAGATTCAAATCTTATTAATTAATTTTGATAACTTAATATGTTACGTTGGTGAACTGTTAATTTTCACCACACGTTCAAAATAAAAACTTCTATAAGATTGCTTTTGTTATGTGATAATTCTAAATGGTAAAACAACTTGGTTAAAATAAGACATGCGTCTAAAGTTATAATGTCATACTAAATAACATTATTAGGGTTACAATAAAGAATTTGGGCAGTATATTTTTTGTTTAGGGTGACATTAATATACCTTCTAAGAAACTTCCTAGATTTTCAATGTTGGCAGCTATGAGGTTGTGAAGATCTTCGCCAGCCCATACAGGGCAAACCACTATGGAAATGATCACACAGGCAGAGCCACCAATAAAAATGGTTGCCAGCCTTTTGTGGGCCAACTCCAATATTTCATCGTCCCGCAATCCAGACACAGATATCAAAGAGAATGTCAATATAAAGATCAACAAGCCATAGTCATATCGTGCCTTGATTTGGGGAAAAAACCGTATAAATGTTGATGTCGCAGCTGCAAAGACACAGAAGTTTGAATTTAAACATGTGATGAAGATAAAAAGGACAGCAAATATTAATTTTTTTTAATATATTTTTTTTTATGAAAGAAAGCAAGTATAAATATGTTGGCTAAAAAGCAAAATATTTTACCTTGTAGAAAGACAAAGAACCCAATTACTATGGGCTCACCTATCCAGTGGCGGATCCAGAATTCAAAAGCCAAGTAGGCGAAACTTACCTTAAAAGCTCAATGGTACAAGTGAATTTTATTCATAAAAATAAAAAGATAAACCTAGTAAGGGGGGACGTAATGAGCCTTACCCTCAAATATGCATATCTATACATAAATAAAAGCTAAACAAAAGCATTATACTAAATGATGACCCATCATTCTTTTTCTTTAAAAAAGAGAACAAATTCTTTGTTTTCTTAGGGTTCTGATTGTTATCCGACATAATAAAAGATAACTTATTTAATCAAACATCACAACCAAAAATCAAACAAATTCTCAATAAGTGATCCAAAGAAAACATGAGATTACGAAATAAATCATGAAAACTTCAACGACTAAGCACATATGCCTCTGAATATTTTGGAGGTTTGATCCTCTCAATATGTGTAAATTATCATCAAATTATAACATTACAAGATTTCTATCTAATAAGTTATTGGAAAATGAAAAGGAATAAATATTTTTAATTTAAATAATAATTATTTTGTCAGATTGTGTTCCTCTCTTTGCTTGGCACAGTTTCCCCTGGAAACATGGGGAATGTGAATGGCCAGATCGTGTTGCACAATTATTAAAGATTCCCCATCTCCGAAGATTCATTTTGCAAGACCAAGACTAAAGTCTTAAAATGAAACTGAGCTGCTCTCTTTTAAGATCCAGTCAAGCATTTTTTACTCTTTTTGTTTTTTTGAAGTATATATAATATAAGTGGGCATGGCCCATGGGCACTGGCGGACCCAAATTTTTTTTAGCGGAGGTGCAATATTGACTAAGTATGAAAAATAGTTTTTCGGAATAATCATTTTCTCAAGATAATTTTTGGCGGCTTTTGTTGCTTACACATCAAATAAGAAAACTTGATTTTATGGGATTTTAGTATGAAGTATATATTGACTTAATGAGCCATTATTTTTAGCCTAAATCGTATTTTGTACTAAAACCGAATTTTCATATTTTGATTTGGTGGGAATTTGATTTTCTAGTATTTTTATTTGAATCCAAATGGGGGGTACTTCCTTATTTACATTGTAAGATTAATTAACTGGAGTAATATAAAAATAAATAAAAGTAAAAGGACAAAGACATTTACTTAAATGTTGAATATGGAAATAAGGTAATCTTTACACCTGTTATGGGCAATTTCAATCACCTACAATGGTTTTTTCAGCGAGGGGATGTAGAGTGGAGAATGTCGGCTCGGCTGGAGCATTTGAGTTAATATTGCTTTTATTGTTTTTGTTAAATGAGAAAGTTTGAGTGGGATGGGCTATTGTTTTTGTCAAGGGAAAACATTTGAGTGGGTTGAGGTTGAGCATTTGAGTTAATATTGCTTTTATTGTTTTTGTTAAATGAGAAAGTTTGAGTGGGATGGGCTATTGTTTTTGTCAAGGGAAAACATTTGAGTGGGTTGAGGTTGAGTAGGCAGAAGAGATATAATTGTATTAAGTATTGGATAATATTTGGTTTGGCAAAAAATGGAGTAGGCGGCCGCCTGCCCTGCCCTTAGGGTAGGACCGCCCCTGCACCTATCTGCCCAGATAGGCTAGCTAGGTGATGAGCTCCAATGCCAAGGGCACCAGCTAACAGTGTTGCCAATGCTCTGTTTAAACCTTTTCCAAGAGTAGCTCCTAGAAGCATGTCCATAAAACAGTCAGAAATCACTAAATCTATTTATGGTGAGTAATTACGTATATCCATAAAACGTTAACTTTGATTAATTAATTAATTGGTCACATGATCATATATCTTTTATATAATATCTAGGGTATAAGTAATTACGTATAAACGGTCACGTCATGTGGCTAGCTAATGTCGTCCAAAAACCGAAGAGATATTATTAGTTTTACATTAGGGAGATATACGTTGAGAGAGATGACCAACATACCTACTGAGAATTCAAATACAACCACGACAGTCATGACAGCCCACATTGCAGAGACACCAAAGTTGTCGTAAAGTGGCTGGTAGTAGTAGAATAATGAGACCAAGGTGAGTGCAAATCCAACTTTAAGAGAATGAAAAACTCTTCTAGGGTCATCTTGCCCAAGCTTTTTGGTGTTCTTTGCAATCTCAGAGACTTTGCAAGCAATCATATTAGGCATGGCTGTTAGCCGAACCCACCAACTAGCTAAAAGCCCTACTTTCTCATGACTTGCAGACTCCATCATCACTATGGAAAGAAATTGAATGATGCAAGGCTAGCTTTGCATGAACTAATTAAAGAGAGAGAGAGAGAGAGAGAGAGAGAGAGAGAGAGAGAGTGATGCTTTTCGAGCACACCACAGGCTTCATATTTATAAGGGAAAAGGATGTAAGTGTAGATTTTAAAAATCTTATTTGAATTCCCTGTACACGTTTTGGTGCTTTTTGTTTTGTACGGAGAAAGTACAAGAAGTTCACTGAAACCAAGGGTTGAAAATGCAAAGTTAAAATAAGTGCGTTGTTGCTCTGGATGGATGTTGTTACCCATTAACAAGAGCCAACAATTTGATCCTCAAGCTTAAAGAGTCGCATCAACTGGCTCTTTCTATCTGGCAATGAAAAGTACTATTTCCTTTTTACTGATTTTCTGTGTAATGCTGAACTTGCCTGTATATGTAGGCTGTATCCAATATTGGTTCTAAACTTCGTGTTAAGCCACTTGGACAAGGCAGTGAGTTCGCCCTTTGCACCTAAGGCTTTGTGTTAATCTCCCTCTCTGCACATTAGAATAGTTCAAAATATCGCTTTATAATTAAAAAAATATAAAATAAATAAAATAAAAACTGTGTCAAATATGGTCACTGGGCTTGACCAGCCAAGCTTTTATAGCTCATGGCCCGACCTAAATGTATAGATTTTAAGAAAGTGTTAGTACTAGTGGAGACAGTACTCTAACTATAAGTTAGCTAATTAATAGGTTAAAAAAGATTCAACCGAAAGTAGAATATTATATTAAGGGGTTAGCTACATAAAACCTTGCCGAATAAATAGAGACTAAGAGAAACCACAAGTAAACACTCAAAGATAAACAACTCGCTACTTAATGATTCCACCACCAAAGATATAAGAGCTGGGAAACAAGAATAAATCCTTATTCCCATGAGCCTAGGGCTATAAATTCATTCTAAATTTAGATGTCTCATCCCATAAAGGAGGAGTGGGGTTTATATAGTGTGGTCATACTTGTATTTTTACTGTATGTATGAAGTAGCAGATATGAATGCATGTGAAATCTGCATTGCTTTTGGTTGGCATATCTCTGCTTGGCTTTAATATATGTAGGGCATCTGCTCCGTGCATCAAGGCAGACTTCGTGTGTTAACGTTGTTCCGATTAAAATGACCTAAGATGGACCACATATATAAGAATGACCTTAGAATTCAATACCTAAAACCTTCGTGTCAAGTTATAAGAACTGATTAGTCCTGCAATCTTGGCGGATGGGGGTTAGATATATGAGGTATAACCATGAAATAGACATTTCCGCTACCGTTCCACCTGAGTTGGATAAATTTGTGTATCGGGAGTTGGCCTTGCGGGTCGATCATCAGGTAATTGTTATTGGTTCCGAAAACTTGGTTTTAAATGTCGATTGAGCATCCATGTTTGTTGAAAGTTAAATGAAATGTTTTGTTGTTGTGCATTATGATTTTGGTTTTAAGACAATTATGGATCAAATTATACTTAGTGGTTGTTTTTGTTATCTACTTTTAAACCTGGTTGTGGGACCCTTTACTAGTGGCTGATGAACGTAAATAATGTTCACCCCTACATATAGATTTTGCACGTATTGTTTACATAATTGATGAGGATCTTGGATATTTACTTGTTTGGTTCATGTACTTGGCAAGTCATCCCTCCTTATTCTTTGGGGACTCGTGTTGTCTTACCCCATTCTAGATTAATTATTTGTCTTGAAAATTTTGAACTCTGAGAAATTTTGATAATATCTTGAGGTGGTGATTTAAACTTATATTATGTTACAAATATACTAAAGGTTACGATCAAAGTTACTTGTTCATGTTTTTATTTTAATTTTTCCACTATGAAATAAAATTCTGATCCAACTCATTTTTTACTAATTAAAAAAAGGCAATTGAACATTATATTCTTGGGATTCTAGAGGTGCCTATTGCTATCATGTGACCAGGATTTTTGAAGTGTGACAGATTGCTTAAGAATAATCTAAGTCTCTGCATTTGAACTCCACTCGCTTATTCGCATTTCGCCTCATCTTGTTCATTAGAATAATCTAACGACGTTGTCCTTATCATTAATCTGTCTCTTTCTCCCCTACCCCTTCACCTCCCTCTCTTCGATTCCCTCTCTCTCCCATTTCCTACTTCACAACAATCTCTACTAGTACTATTCAAATTAAAAGCCCAAATCAAAATCTCAAATAATATTTAAATTTCATGGATGCTCTTCAAATTGGAATTTTATGCAACAATTTTAAAATTGAATTCGTGGGCACTGTTACTAATGAAGAAATGCAGACAAATGTGTGCAATCTAAATACAAAGATTCAGAATCTCTGAGATTTTCAACATATTATATACATATTTTTTAAATCACGTCATTACACGCAATGATCTTCTAAGAATCAAGAAATAATCCAATAAGAATTTCAATGATGATATTGACAAAATTTTCTCAATTGATTTTTACCTTCAACCACTGAGCCGGACCAAAGTCCTCGATCCACCATTGTGCCGTTATTCAATATTGGCTTCATCACTCTCGAATGTTTGTCTTTTTTAAAGTCATGTCACAAGTTGGCGTATTGACAACGATCCTAAAAACCTTAACCCGAAAATGGCATGTAAAAAAATTTAGGTCCAAATAACTAGTGATAAGACGATGAGTTCCTAGGGTTGAGATCTAACTAACCACCCAAAAAAATGTCTTTACTGACCACTTTCAACAGTTCATACCATTACAGAAAAGAACGATTCTTTATATATCGATATCTTGTGATATCTTGTGCCCCTCATTAGGAAAAAGAAGGATTCTTTATATCAATATATTGTGACCCAAAGTGAGGAGTGATTAAGATTGACTGAACACAAAACCCAAAGTAAAGCCGTCCTCACCACCCAGAAAATGGACGAAAAAAATATATCCTTCCATAAAGTTACTGGATTGACGAAAAATATATTGTTTTGAAGCTGGTGCTTATGGATTTGTGGTCCCTATTGACATGGGGGAGACCAGAACCATCCAAGAAGAACTTTTAAAACCATTGGGTTCAAATTAATAAGTGACCACCAGCTATGGGAAGAAGAGCAGCACCTTCTTTTGACAAAATTACGAAACTTTTATCATATATAAAAAAATCAGGAAACTTTTGGCACGGAGTGATGATTAAGACATCCATTTTTCTGTCCAGATTAATTATCTCATATGCACTGATACACACCATCTAATTTTGTTTGTAAGAACGACAATTTAATTTTGATTAGCCTAAGAACTGATTAAGACGTCCACTAATACAAAATATATATATATTTATACGTACAATCCCTTTCTATTGGAAGATCTCTTAAATAATTGTATTTGAGGACATCGTTTAGGGTACCCAATAATTTTTTTTAGAACGATCCAAACCATCTATTTTTTAGGTCTTCATTCATAGATCATCATTGCAAAACATTAGACAAATCGGAAAACCGTTTAAACATTTAATTGTGTCCTACAAAATCAATGAACACGGTTCTTTAAGAAATTACTAAAATTTCAATAATTTAATTGAGTGATGAAATGATATCGGATTTAAGTGATTTTTTTGTAGAAATGATCTTTGAATGAATATCTACAATAAATAATTTGGATTAGTGAAATATAATGCGGAATATGCCCTACAAAAATGTCCTTCAAATAAATTTATTTGAAGAATCCCTCGATAAAAGTCTATGTATATTATATGCATCAAGAAAATATTCCCTGTGCAAAGCATATCCTCGGGCTACATCGAGACAAAAAAATAGCTTTGCCAAATCAAAAGCAATATATAAGCAATCTGTGCTTATATATTTTCTTGTAATTAACCTAAACTAACAACTTGAAGGTGACGCTTAGGAAAAAGAAAAGAGAAGTGTCACATGCTGTTTGTTGGAACCCGAAATAGTGACATGTATATATTTTGCTTTTGGGTCCAGATTAGGACATGCATAACTTCTTTAACGTTCAGGTGAGGCAATATTTCTAAGTGCTTAATTCCCAAAAGAAAACATTATAAGTGGTTATATAAGCTGTCCACACATCATCTGGTCTGATAGTACTCTTCATTGAAATATTTCCTGAGGTCGAATTTCATGAACTTCAGTTATTAAATAAAAATATTTCTAAATCGTAAAACTTTTGATCATTTGGCCTGACAAAAAAACCCTTCAAATTAAAGGAGAAGACCTACTAATACATACGTATTCTACTAATACAACACCACATGACACTATTACAGTCCATTAAAATTCCTCATAGTAGAGGGCTCTCGGATCATCTCATGACCTTATAAAAATAAATAAAAATAAAAATAGAAGTAAAAAAGAATGGTTCTTTGTGCTTTATGTTTAGACCGTACGTGCCTAGCTGGAGCATATGCGATTTCAATCTAAATTCACATGTTCCCTTGGAAACGCTCAGCCACATATCATATGAGTGAAAGCTGAGGATACGAGGACAAGCTTTTGATCCTTTGGCAGTGCATGAGAGTTGAATGTGGGCATATAACTCTTTATTAACTAAACTTATAATCTTTTCAATGCAGTAAATAGGAACCTTAATTACTTTAATTACAATCGAGAACTCACTCTTTAAGTAAAAGAAAGCTTACCAGGACAATCCCTGGCTCACCTCTATTAAAGAAGTGATAAACAATGTGGTATATAAATGTAAAGATCGTTTTTGTACGTATCAACGGATGAAGGGGATTCAAACTAGACCTCTTCGAACTTCAAAAGAGAAGTACCACTTGACTAACAATGAACATTAGAAGCCAAAATCAGACAACATCAATCTGGTTTGCTTGCTATAATTGGAATAATATCTATTGCACCCTCTTATCTAGACTCAAAAGAAGCGTGCATGAATGTTGATGATCAGCTGAGTGCTCTAGCCATATCATCAACTTGCTGGAAAAAGTTGGGACAAATAGTTGACCCAACACTGACGAGAAAGACAAGATGGTTACCAAATTAAAATACAGGTCGTGCCAAGCAATTACAAATGCGTATGTTCAGTTGACGATATAACGTGCCCTTCTGGAAACTTAATTTCAAAATCTGTTCGTGTCGTGGCAGTACGTCAAAGTTGCAAGATAAGGACCCTTCTCATCTGTCGGCAGTCTAGGACATTGTTGTATAGTGTGCTGATAGTTGGATCCCGTCCCTAGCATTACATTTTTGCATGGTGCGTTCTATCTTTTGTTTTTTATTTTTTTATTTTAATACAAGCAGGTTATGACGAATCTTCGAACCTCTTTCAATATTAAAAATACTACTAGACCGAGGGGTTTACCTCAGTGGTGAGGTCCCTCCCCCTCCCCCCCCCCTTGGTCACCTGTTCAATCCCAGGATCAGTGCCCCCCTCCCCAATATATTGTATCAATCGCTAATTTTCAAAAAAAAAAAAAAAAATACTACTAAATTGAAAATTAGTCGATGCATACTATTTTTGGTTTCTAATTAAAAAAGTAATAAAGAAAAGCATTTAATTAAGAACAAATATAAAAGAGAAATGAAAAGAGTGAGGGGAAGAAAACAGATTATTGAGCTACGACTCTACGAGCACCAAGCTACGTTCAAGTGATTTTCTTGGGTGGAAGAAAAATCAGGCTACAGTGCACCAACTCCAAGCTACGTTCCAAAGCCCTTATGGACACTTCAAATTAGTGCATTATTAGGCTGTACAGCCTTTCTCCACAGGCAGGCAAAAGGTATGTCTAGTAGATGACTAAGCAGCCCTTTCATGATTGCGTTCGGAAGCATCCACAAATACCTTTAAGCCAATCCTTGGTGGATTTGATGGAAAGTAACATAAATGAAAGAAAGATAATATCGAGAAGGACGACACCTTGAGACTACTTGAACCCTCGAATCCAAGAAAAAGCCCCTCCTCACCCCGAGTTTCAAACATGAAGCCCAAAAGACCTAGTGCCACGCCCACCAACAATCTAAACCACTCGAGTCTCAAAATCTGGACCAAATCCGAGGACACAGCTCATAGTGGTGGATTCCGAAATTTTATCCAAAGAGGTCAATGTGTAAAACTTACCAAAAAAAATTTAGACGAAAAATACTCTGAAAAATAAAACGATATTGTTGATATCCAAAATTGGATTCTGCTTGTAGGGTGATATCTTCTACCTCAAGGGTCATTCGGCAAGTGGGGATTGATGTGCAAGGCAAGAAAATGAATGACGACTCAGTCCTGGTGTGGTACCAACCTAGGAGCGTATTTGATGCTTAAGTTAGGGAAGTGTGGAGTCTCTGACAAAATAAGGGTACGTACATATGAGAATTCAGTCTCGGAGCTATATGGCAGTCGCCTAGTTAGACTCCTTTGCATTTCTCCAATGTGGCTCTCTTGACGCTGCACAAGGTGGCGACCCATGTCCAAGGATAATATAGTTCTTCGCTTGCGCTAAAATGCCTTTTTGTGGTACTGACAAATTTCTTGGCCTTTGGGCGAAGTTGATCATTGTCGTCCTTAAACCTCAACAAGTAAAGATTTGGTGATCCTTGTAGCTTACCTTTAGTGAGCTTGACCATTGTCGAATTGTGCTCGATCAGCTACAATATAAACAAATACTACTTTCATTCATAATTTCCGATAAACAAAACCTTACAAGCTATAATTGTCTACGATGAATTTTTATTTTCTTAAAATATTATAGTTTCATTATGAATACAAGGGAAAAAAAATTTCTCAATGTAAACAACTAAGCTGTGTATCACTCAACCATTGATTTTATATTCTGTCACGAAGTGGACGTTTTACAATATTCATAGAAGAAAATGTTCTTGACACTGAACCTAGCCCATCTAATTAATTAGCACATTTTGCACTTGGCTTATTGGAATAAGCACATGTTGCATTTATCTTATTTAATTCAAAGTCTAGTTCAATGCATATGTTAGGTTTATGTTTGATACATACATTGTTCCAAGTCTTGGTACCAGGCACGGAGCCCAGGCGAGTTTTCTTATTTTCTTATAGTTAGTGTTAATGCTAAGTATATATAATCAATTGTTGTTGGCATTATTAGTGTCAAATAGGCCTCTTTAAATAAATAAAATAAAAATCATATGTTCTTAAATTAAATTTATACATTTATGATCAATTCCGTCAACCTCCTTATAAGGGTTTAGTTAAGCCTAAACTCTAACAGTCCAGTAAGGTAAACTAGCCCACCTCATTTTGAAATCTTAGGTTTGTCCTTACTTGGTACATATGAGGTTATTTATGAGAGTTAACCTACTTATGGAGGGTTGCTCCTGGACAATACTATTTAATCCCCTCCTCCATTATGGAATGGGACATCCTGTTTTGAGTGAATTTAATAGTCTTTGGCTTTTGAAAAGAAGGATTTCTTCTCGTTTTCCTAGCTTTACTTTGGTGGTTTTCTTAGAGTGGCAAGTTGTTTGTCTTTGAGTATTCACTTATGGATTCTCTCTTATGATATGTTTATTAATCAGGAATTAGAATTCTCATTAGAAATTGAATTTCACCTATGTAGCTCACACAAAATTAGGAATTGAATTCCTGATTTTGAAGGACTTCAATTCTTGAGTAGGAGGTAGTATTCTCATTTTTGGAGTACTAACACATTAGGAATTCATCTTTTTTACCCATTATATCCTCACAAAATTTTAAAAATTCCAAATTTGTCATCTACTTTAACCCAACAATGAGGACATTTTAGTAATTAGTATCACTCCTATCCAAATTCTATATGGTTTAGTAAATAACTTCAATAAGAATCTGGAATCCAATTCTCCTCAATCCAACTCCTCTTCAATTCAATTCATCCTCAATTCAACTCCTCCTAATCCAATTACGGATTAGTAAACATGTCATTATTCTCCATTTTTTTTAGTGTAGTTATCTTCATTAAAGCAATTGCAACCGATAAAACTAAAGTCAATATAATAAACAAATACAAAGCTTTTCTATGCATCCCTTTGTTAACCATTTTTGTTTTCATTTTTTGCAAGACTACTAAACCCCTGCAATTGAGAAAAACAACTACTCAAACACATGTGATGACTATAAAGCTCAAGTTGATCTTCATATTCTAATAGGTCCCAATCTAAAAAATCTCCGATAGCTTTTGTTTGTCAAAACCACGAATGAATCATGTTGACACAAACATTCCAAACAAAACAACTCAGTATTTATCTCATTGAAACAATTGTTTAATTCTATGAGTGCTCATAAATGACATAAACAAAGAGCTTCACACAATAATACTGACAGTTTGTCTTTATTGAAGCATTACATTGTGACCTCCCTCGAGCTATGTATGTCTCTTCCACTAACCCATTTGCTTCACCCACACGATCATTGTAGCCTCTGTGAAGGAGCATTTTTTAATCATATTTTCGTTTCAGCTCCATACTATAATCAAATTAGGAAAAATCAAGAAAAAAGCTTTTATTTGCACCCGACCTATTTTGCCCTTGTTTCTTTTGTAAGGGAAAAAATAAAAAATTCTTCCCATCACTGGCGTTTGCAAGGCAGAGACGCTAGAAATGCCAATTTAAACTTTTTTCTTTGGTGAACTAAGGCTAACCATCTGGGTGGTCATCATAATGTCTCACTTCAACTGAAGCTGGCCATTGTTGGCCCCAAGGTCAGCGGGCCTCTACCGAGACCAGCCATGATCTACTTATGGTCATGACCACCTCATTAAAAACAAATTCGAAAAATTAGGATTTTTAATGTCATGCCGTTCAATTAAGCGGAAACTTAAGCAAGAGAATCAAAAGGAAAACATTTATCAATTACCATGCATTCTCAGGCATGAAACTGAACTGATCAATAAACCTTACAAATTCAAATAAAGAAAAAGGCAGTCTTGTTTAACTAACACTTGGAAACCCTTAATCCCATATATCCCACAACCTCTATACATTTGCAAAAACCTACAGCCCATAAATCATACCCAATCAGTAGCCTCTACATAAACAGCCAAAGTGCCCTCCATGGCTAAAATCTTTTAGTAGGGCCAATAATTCAAACATTCGGATTCTTAGCTAGGTAAAAGTAAACACGCCATTAGAATGATTTTGCAGAGTTCCTCACTAATACAACAAATCTCACCCCACTAAAAGTGAGAAAGGTCAGGATCACGGTTTGTGGTAGATAAACTTGGTCAAAGTGAGAACCTCCAGAGAGAACTTAAGTCTAGAATGCATGTTTGTCATGGCAAGCAAACACTAGGCTTGCTCTAAACATGTCCAGACCAACAAACTACAGCTAGTGGCTCATCACAATCTACTGCGCCTACGAACTCGGGTATAGGTTAACATTTCCAGACCAACAAACGGTATAGCTAGTGGTTCATTGCAAACTACTAGGCCTACCAGTTGCAGTGATAGGGGATGCTAGAGGAAAAGAGTGTTGGACCATCATACTGTTCTTCATGGCATTTACCGATGACGCATTGCCTTTTACAGTTTGCTCCAAAAGTTGAACAAGCGACATAAATATTTCAATCCTCGTTACATCCCTATTTGCCTGCAGATAAAACTTGGAAGTAAATGACCAATATATAGAAGCTAGTGTTGCATGTGCCTTTTGAATAAGCACATCCAACGTGATAAAAATGAGTAGTGACAACAAAGCATATGCAAAAACACTTAATAGAGATCAAAGCTCCCGTTAAGGAATCCAATAAGATAATGACACGTCAACTTTCATTCTAATCAAGAAAATATTGGTAATAAAATTCAGGGCAGCGAAGGCCTAGAACAAACATACATACTCTAATCTCTACATTTTTATGAGAAAATTAGAAAATGTGGACGCTTAAGATTACCATGGCGTCTTTTTTTTTTTGAATAGATTACCATGGCGTCTTTGTAGCTGATACTATGATACAAAGAGTTCCTCAAGTTTATATGTTTATTCTAATTTTCATTTTTAACCTAAATTAAAAGAATCCAACAGGCTACGATATCCTTGACTCACGGTTCAAGTTAAACGTACTTCCATTAGTTTTCATATAATGTGACCTTCACACTTTTTAGCACTTGCTTGGGAGATTGAAATGAAGCTGATGTTAAAAATCCTTTAGATTCCAGATAGCAGGACTCCAGTATGATAAATACAGATGCAGCTGTTTGTGACCAAAGGCCTAAATGGTTTAAAGAGGGGCATGGGGTTAGTAGATTGAATGGGAATTTAAGGACTTCATGGTAGCAGGAGATTCACCGATTTGCAGGTGCAGAATTTTTGGGTAGTTGTATTTTAGATGATGCTTGAAGCAGAACATTTTCTGAGTATTCAATACTCTATTTGATTCTGTGCTATAATAACTATTAAGAAGAGGAATTTTAGGCCTTAAACTAGGTTAGGGGTTACACCAAAGTTCAGGGAGAAAAAAAAAAAGGAAAAGGACGGAATTTTAACGGAATAATTACTGACAATCTCACTAACAAAGTTCCAAAACGTTATTGCTAGACTGAACAAGCAAAGCATGTCGCTAACGAAATAATAAAACAGAAAGGGAAAAAACAGAAAGGATAATTACAAATACAAAAGGCTTTTGAATATTACCTCTACTGCAAAGCGTGCCCATATCTTATCATTCCGAGCTTCCATCACCCCCTTCAAGATGGTCAAACCCAAACCTCTGATCAAATCAGCAATTTCTAAAAAGAAACCCTGTTCTTCACAAAGCATCTGGCAATAGAGATAATAAAACAGAAAAACATTGATACACACTTCACTCACAGCCAAAGCTCCAATTTCAGAAATTCAAAAGAATGTTAATCACTACCTCCACAAGCATCTGACGAGGTGGATTCAGATCCTCAACGATGATAGGGCAAACCATTGATTGTGACCCAACCTCAAAAGCCCATGTTGCCCCCCCATCATAGTTGTCGTTTAGAACCAGTCCACCTTCTTTGCCAATAATCTGCATAGCAAATAAATTTAATACACCATCTAAAAAGGTTTTCGGTCTTATTTGTTATATCTGAAAGCAAACAATGGTGTACCATCAAATCATGATAGCACATAAACGACTTTTAATTCTAGATTTTATAATTTCTACAGCTGCCCTAATTTATGGCTTCAAATATATAATATACACATTATACCACTTCAAAAAATTGTGAAGCAAATTATTCCTTGTTTTTAAATATCTCATATCCTGACTCCCAACTTTCTCATCCATGAGAAATTTTCTGTTTAACAGCAAACACAGGGTAGAGTGTAGACAGTCTCTTGTACCTTTGATTCTCCTGTTTGTTTTAGCTTGTCAGCATGCTTTGTGACGCTTTGCAAGAAAAGCATATGCTTGATAGTGCGTTCAAGCAGTGCATCTATGCTACACTGTAAAAACAATATAATGAAATCAAAAGAATGGCATCAGCATCTGGCATCTGATTATTGTAAAATTCCAAAGAAGGGACAGGAAGCAAAGAACAAATATATTACTTTTGCTCCATTTGGCACAATATCCCGCAACTCTTTGACCCGATCTTGGATCATCTGACGATCTTTTGGCCTTGGCCTAGGGTTCTCTCCAGGTTTAAGCCTTTTGCGATTTGATTTTCCCATTACATCAGGCCTCTTAGAATATGCAGTTGAAACACTACTCTCATGCTTTGCAGTATTACCCTGTTCAGCCCAAGAACTTATATGAGATCCATATATGGAGGTAGTCTGGGAACAGTTCCCCACATCATCCCTGCTACACCCAGATTGGAAAGAACTGGGTTCTTCTATCCCTGCTTTTCCAATAGCCTTAGGAAGGCCCAATGTCTCCCCATGCACATGATTAGGCATACCAACCCGTCCACAAGTGGGAGAACTGTTAGGCATGGAAGAGCTACTGATTTTTGTCAATGTTGTTCTACATGACACGTTATCATCAGAGCTCTGCTTGACAGCAGACTGAGCCCTAGAGACCACAGCATCTAAAAGATGGTCAGCGCCTGCCCCAGAGAAAATGCTACTGTTTGATATTCCTTGAGCTGCTGAATAATAATCAGAACCCAACTCCGGCACATTTGTAAATGTCGAAGTATTCTCACCCTGGTCTTTTGTATTTGAGCCTATCTCATCAGCAAGAAATTTATTCCAATTGCCATTAAACAGCTTATTTTTAAAATCCATACCCAAAACATCAAACAAATCGGCTCCTGATGAAATTTGAGTACAAGCATCATGTGTACCATTTGCAGATCCTGGACTACAAATTTTATAATCAAGGTCATCATGAACAATATCAGGGATGTTCTCACTCAAAGACATGTGTTCATCCGGATGAATCAATGGGATGCTAAGGGCTTTAAACAATTCATGATCCAACTGTTGCTCTCTCAGGGTCTGAGTAAACTTCACATTGGTAGAAAACTGTCTCTGGTCAGAGCCTTTTGAAAGCACGTTCTGAGAAGCTGATTGACCTGCCACACTGGATGAAGAAACCCCTTCTGTATGGAAATCATCAGCCTTTTGAAATTTACCACCGGACAGACGTCCACCACAGAGGTTGATGTCAGCTGCCCTGTGTGAGTCTGAAGAAGAACAAGGAACTAAAACTTGCTTTGAATGACTACTTGATCCACCATGTGCTTGACTTCCTCCAACCACTGAGGCAGTTATCGAACCTTTGCTCTGATCAAGGATTAAACTTCCATTTGTTCTCAATTGAGGCATGATACCATTCGACGAACTAAAGTTGTTATCAAGATGATACCTAATGCTACCACCAGGCAAGATCTGATGTTCCATCAACTTTAGACTGCCCTGATTTGCACCTGATTGACCCAAACTAGATGGGTATTTGAGTCCCCTGCTTGAATTATATGAGGGAGTCAGCTGGTTCAACCACACGTCAGAAGTTGTACCAATTACTTCAGCTCCCCCAACTCCATCCTTTCGTTCGCCGTCAAAAGAAAAGCTTGGTTTCATCAACGGAGAAACCGTTGGTTGTTGAGGGTCATCATGAATTTTAGGCAGATTTTGGGTAAGGTTAGGGGTTTGAAATGTTGAATCAGTAGTTTGAGACTTATTGTGAACATCTTTAAGAAGAGAGTGAGATGGTTGGCCAACAAGGCCTGAGGCCCGAGATGAGTTGCTTTGATGTGTATAGTTATCAGTCATCTGAGCAGAACCTGTTACCTTATAATTTCCAGCTGGATGCATAGGTGTCAGCATACCAGCAGTATAGGGTACTCCAGATTTCTCAACCGAATCTTTTGTTGCATAGTTTTCTGATAATAGAGCACCAGGAATGCATCCTAGTTGCAGGATTAAACTCTTCACATCATTGATGAATCCTATATTCTCGATCATCTGAAGCAGAATGGATACATTAATCAGGTTGGAAGCAACTGACAGAAATCAAGAATTGATTTGGCTAGCTAAAAAAACAAACAGCTTGCGCCAGAATGTCAAACTTGAAGAAAACATAGGTACTAATAGTAATACAGGGTAAAATAAAATAAAATACTCACATTGCTAGGGAATTTTTGTCTTAAAATCACATTCATTGTTGCCTTTTTTTTTTTTTTTTAAATAGCATACATCCGTTTGTTCCTTGCAACAGTGCTTGCCCAGTCAAATAAATAATTCATTTGGCCTGAAGCCCACAACTATCTTTTATGTTATACAAAATAACCACTTCTCAATAGGTTAAAGTACAGTGCCCAGAGGTCTTCCTTACATATATTGCTAAATCCAGAGTTACACAGGTAAAAATTTACCAGGATGTACAACCACAGATTTTCCTCATGGTTGGACAAACCTGGTCATCTAACTAGAAAGAAGATGAACTCTGGGACAGAGTGAGGTTCTTGGCAGCTTTATGGGCATTGGTTTGGGATGATTTAGGGATTACTCTCATTCTTCTATAATTTTCGTTTTGTTAGCTGTTGTGATGTGAGACTAGATTTTTTGAATTTAGAGCTTTCCTTGCTTACCTTTGTTTCTAGGCGGTCTGTCTTTTATTGTATTTTCTCCTCTCTTCAGACTGTGGATTCCTTATCCACTCTTTGTATAGCTTTTCTACTTTAATAAATTGCTGTTTCTCTTATTTTAAAAAATTAAAATAAAGATAGAAAGCAAATGATAGTGTCAGGCACGGGAGAATAAGATGCAAAGTACTGGAACAAAATATTTTTTGGGTGATTTAAGGGAACAATATACATATCTAACAGTGCCACTTACATTCTGTCATCTAAATTCATTAAACCCACAAGCACAACAAAGAAAACTAAATGCATATTACTGTTTAAATATACATTCTGATATCTAAACTCATTAAACCAATATATACTATAAAGGACTTACAGCCAGGGAAGAACCAAGTTGAACAACACCATGAGGAAGAACAGGAATAACTGCAACTGTCTGCAGCCCAAATAAAACACAAGTACTGTTATGAAACATAAAAATATAGAATATGCAAAACAGTGGACTATATTAAAACTGACATACCTGCATGCCAGCAGAAAATTGGTGATGCATCTCATTTAGGACCTGAAACAGCCACAAAATCAAGTCATATAAAGTACAAATGCCAAACCCCAAAACTTGAATAGAAGTCTTTAGCCTTTAGTGAATCCACATTTATGAGAATTTTCCACGTGCAAATGCCAAACCCTGATTTCTTAAAGTTTTAGCCTCTCACAGACACCACATTAATGAAAACTATTTCTTTGTTTTTTAGGGGACACATTAATGAAACTATTAAGAGGGCTCTACATCATTAACTTCCATTTAAAATTTAGTTTCACACATTGAAGCATAAAGACCAGCGACTCTGTGAAAAAGAGAAAAACCAACATTCACATGTTTTTAATTATGAAGAATAGAGCCACTGAAGAACAGATCACCTTGATTCCGTTTAATCTGTGTGCTTGCTAATTAGGATCCTGACTTTCTCAGAAGGATTTCATTGAATTTTTCAAGTTTTCAAGGAAAAAACTGTATTAAAAGGCACGGGTAGAAATTCTGTTATATCATACTGCATCCCCCACTCACAGGAAAATTTTTGTTCACCAACCATTGTGAAAATTCAAAGATTGATATGCACTTCCTGATAAAGTACTTCTATTTTTTAAATAAACATCAAACATACATTTATTTTTTTAAGGAATTAATATCAAGTGTTCGATCTTCATTCAACAGTTGGTGAGCAAAATTTTTTTAAGGACTGTATATATACGAACACACACACACATATATAAACTTCTTATGAAATATGTATTTATGTATATACATGGAAATATAAGTGTTAGATGAGATCCTGCCAAACATGTGTGTATAGTTGAAATTTATTGTACCATTTTCATCAGCAATAAATAAGAAAATTCATATCAAAATGGGGTATTCGAAATACTAATATATACCTCCGGTGGATGGGCATCTTTAGTGTAATTGCTTGATAGAATCCATTGATGGTTTCCTGTAAATGCAGCTCGTCCCACTATTCTGAAAGGGTCCAAACAACAGGTTTTAAAAATGGCTGCTAATAACAAAAGAACTTTAAAATGAGATACATGCAAAGCAGCAAACATAGTTAACAGAAAGGTCATACCCTTCGCCCACTATATTAAACGGTTTATCCATCATCATTCTATTAATAAGTGAAGACACTCTTTCCTCTGGTTGAATACCATTAGAAGAGGAACACACTTCAGAAGAAACCCAGCACCCTTCCCACTCTCCAAATGGTAATTCGGCTCTTTCAGTTCCAGCAATGCGTTTAGGTAGAGAACATATTGATGGTTCATAATGACATTCCCAAATTAATAGTCTGCCACCAAAGTAGAAGTATTTTCTTTAAACTCAAATTACAAAAGCCTCATCACTGAACAGATGAAAGTCCCAAGAACAGACATCAAAACCATCAAAAGATGGCATGGGACATCAGCACATCAAAGATTTGAACATTAACAACAAATAATGACATAAAAAGTACAAAATATAAATAAAAAGACTTGAAGGCTAAATAGTTCAATTCAATTGAAAGTAGTTTTAACATGTGTCATAAATTATTTAAGTTTCAAACATATCTATTTAAAATGCATTTCTCAGAAGTGAAACAGTGAAGAAAAGATAGCAACTGGTCAGCAGAGAAAACTCTCCTTTTTATTTGGGTCAAAGCAAATTAACCTGTCATTGCTGGTGAACAAAATAATAATTAAGATAACTTTTTTGTTGCTTGAAAATATATATATATATATACAAGAGGGGTATAAAACCAACAAGGAAGACAGATACTGATGGAATACTCATAGGCAGTAAATGAGTCCAATAAAGAGCGGGTTTGGCAAACTAAATGCAAACCCACTTTTCACTTAGATTCTTAAAGACAAAACAGAACAAACCAAAAACCAAAACATAAACTTCCAAAAACAAAAATAAAGAGACACAAGATTGCGAATCAAATACAAGAGAGAACACACTAAACAATGAGACTATAACATCTCCATCGTATCTTAGAATATATCCCAAACCCTAGCCCTTCCAACCAAACGGAAAGAGACAACATATATCTGATAACAGATCCACACTGTTTGGTCACTGAGAAAATGCAGGAAAACAAAAGAAAAATAAAATTGAAATAAAATCTAAAATCTCTAAAACCTCAACCTGAAAAGTGAAAATTATCCGAACTTTTTCTCCACTTTCTCAGAGCAACCAAACAGACACATAGGGAGCAGAATTATTAGCCAAACAAAGACAAATTTTTCAAAAAGAAACGGAGGACAAATAAAATAGGAAAACCAAATATTTTTACAGCATTGTTTGTGTTTCGTCCAATTTGTGGGGAACTTACTTAGGGTTTTGGCAGCCGATCTTCCAGAACACAGCATAAGCCCACTGATTGGAACCGCAGAGTGTCTTGAGCGCTTGTTTAAGCAAAAGCCCCATAGTTTCGGCTTCTTCGGAGCTCAAAAATCAAAAAATCAAAGCAGTAATCGGACGAAAACCACAAATTTACAGCCAATAGAAAAAGAGAGCGAGGAAGCACATCAAGATATCAGTGCCGGAGACCGTACATTTCCGGCGCCTAACTTCCACGGCATGATCCTCTTCCCGCCTGCTTCGTCCTCAATCCACCAGTCCTCTTCCTCTCCGGATCCAAGTTCCACGAGTTCAATCGCAATCTCCGACCGGCCATGGATACAATACAGAGTGAGAGTGAGAGAGGGAGAGAGAGGGAAACTGAACGAGGCTGAACGGTTTCCGAAGAATATGAACCCTACACTATTCCACAAGCTTCGAGCCTGTAGAAAGCCTCCATTGTTCTTCTTGGTCTTCGTTTTGAGCTGAAAATGGTGAAATTTGAAGAGTTGCAGAGCAAACAAAAGAAGACGAGAGAGAGAGAGAGAGAGAGAGCGATGCGTGAGTCGTGGAGACTGTCCAATACGGTAACGTTTGCTGTGGCGGAGAGCGATAGAGAGGTCTGTGAGGTAAGCTGAGGTCGTGTTCAGGTTTTGCTTCAGCTGCTGCTGCTCTGTTTGTTGCTGCGAAATTCTCTGCGTAATGTTTTGGAGTGCGCTAAAGTGCGCCACAATAAAGAGGCCGAGAGAGGCTGGGGCTGGGTCACAGCCTTGTGATGTTAGCTTTCCCTACATTTTTTTTTTTTTTTTTTTTTTTTGGGGGTTTTTTTTGTCGTGTTTGAGTCAGATTGGGATGTAATTGTTGTTGGGTCTGAACAAATAAGGTTAGTGCGGGTTGCTGTCGTGATTACGTCATATTTGACACTGCCCTTGCTTTTTAGGTGAAATTACAGGAGTGGCAGATGGGGACGATGGCTTTGGATTTGAGTGGAAGAACACGTGGAGGGCTGCGATTGTTTTGGTGGTGTGTTTTTTTTTCGCTGAAGTGAGAAAATAAAATAGGAAGAAATATCCTTATCTTTCTTTTTTTTTCTTTTTTATGTTGCGAGAATATTCATAAAATCATGATTAATGATTAAAGCGGAGAAAAGGGCCATGATGGAGGAGATTTGACTCTTCTCCACTTTTTTGCTTTCTTTTTCATATTTTGACTTTAAATCTATTTGCATTAACACAAAATTCTATTGCAAAATCGACTCATGAATTAAGGATAATGCAATTGAAAATGAAAATTAATATAAAAAAATACTTGTCCAAATAATGAAAGTTATATCAATAAAAAATCATAATAATAACTTGAAAAGTAACACCCGACCAAATCCAAGATTTTTAAACTTTTTTTTAATTATTTGAATAGGTGTCCATTTGCAATTGAGCCACTTTTTATTTCAAGAGGTGGTGGTCCTCCTCTTTTTTTTTTATGGTTTTATGCTTCCTCCTCCTAAGTTCGATTCTTCTTTCTACCAATATCACTTGAGTTAGTAGTGTTGAATATTAAGAAACAACAGTGGTCCAAGCTTTTGGTGTGCTCACAAGTTGTCGTAAATTCAAACCCTCGTGATATCTTTGTGTGTGAATTTCCTCATTCCCTCCTAACTTTGACAAAAAATGAAAATAAAACCCACAGCCTAGAAAATATGGTTAAACTCAATGGAACAGTACTGAAGCTTTGAGAGTTCCATACTTAAATGAACACAATGATTTCAATCTCATCATCATGTGAAACATTTGTGCTGGTCATCATGGATGACTTTCGTTCTACCAAAATCACAGTTACATTGGCATCCACTGCAGTGATGGCACGAAGGGTTGATCTTGTCTCTACAACATTATTAGGATTCACTAACAAGTTTTGTCGTCATCATCTTTCAAGACATAAAAATAAGTCATTGGTTGGCAAATCGTCTTAAGCGCTTATTTTATAAAAGTTATGAGATGCCTTGAGTATATCGCAAAAAGCGATTTCTTAAAGGATATAGAAGGAATTAAAATTAATTAAAAGGTACAATGTGTACTTTAGTTCATTGATATTCAAAATTGTTTCCACATACTCAAATCTTGAAGGAGTAAAAATTTAATTGAGACTCCTAAAGAGTCCATAAAACTATTCTTAAAACAAACAAAGACTTGTTCGAATGACAAGTTTTCCCATGTAGTTTTTAAATGCTCAAAACATACCAATGCATGTAATATAACAATAGATCTTTATTAGAGACCTAGTGAACAAATTAATGAGAATAAGCTTTATTTTCATTCTGATTCTTAATAGTTAGTAAATAAATTAATAGAGATGTCTTACTCCGATTCATGCTCACTCCAATTCCTAATTAGTAAACATACAACCCTTTACGAATGATGAGTTTGCGAATTTTTTTTGTTTTTGCCAAATTAAATGGCTAGATCCATTAAACTTACAATTTTTTAGAGTCACAAGCCATTGATGTGGTATTGTTTAATTTATTTTCTATTTGGGTCCATTCTGGACCTTATTTTTTTCATAGTAAGTGAAACAGTGTCACATTAATTGGTGTCTAAAAAGAGTTTGTATTTGAGGCCAATAGTCTCATGTTCGAACCCTCACGACACTTTTTTTGTAGTGTGTGTGAGAAAACTCCTCCTATTTGTATTTTAGACTAAACTTGCATTAAATAAATAAAAAAAGGTTGGTGTTTCTAGTATCTGTTGCATGGGATTTTATACTCAAGTGTTTAATACTTTAAAATATTTTTCACAATAAATTCTCAAAAGCAAACATTATATTCTTGAACTTCTTCCCCACTATATGGGTGGGATTAATGGGTGAATTTCCTTACCTAAAATGACCAAGCCATCCTATGCCACTGGTCTAGTACTAGCCTCCGTGATATTTATATTTCTAGTCACGTGCTTTGTTGAGCCCAAAAATTCCACACCCCATCCAAGGAAAGTGGATGCTTAAACGCTTATTTACGGTAATATTTGTTTTTTCGTTCTTTCTCTTTACCATTTCGCTTTTTCTTTGAGAGGTTCAAAAAACTTGTAGTAAGATTGAAGGCAAAAGCTCATTCCACTTTTGCCTTTTTCATTTTTATATTAGGCTTGTTGTGGTAGCGATTCTGTTCAGCTGTGTAGGGGTTGCAGGTTTATTCCTTCAAAACCTCTCTAAGTGGATGGTCATGGACCTCTATGCATGCTAACAATCAAGTGCGTCAATGATGCACCTATAGCCTAACATTTAGTTGTATAATACGTGTAAGCTTAATATAAATTGTTGGTCCGGGTAGTAGTATAATACGGTATTAGATGTGGTGTGGGCGGGATTGATGGTGGCGGTAATGGTGGTGGTGGCAGCGGCAGTGGTAGTAACGACAACAGTAATGGAGTTTGGTGGTAATGATGATCACGGTAAGATGCCTCAAATACTTATGTGAGGAATACCTTTGTGGAGTCGTTTCATATTGTATTTCAATGATTCGAACCGTTTATTTTTTAGGTATTTCTTTTAAAGATCATCTATGTAAAAAATATTTAAATTCAAAATCATTTGACCACTCAATTAACGATTGTTATTTTAGCGTTTTTTTGGAGCACTGTGTTTTTTTTTTTTTTGTCACAACTAGATGTCTTGATAGTTTTCAATTCGCCTAACTTTTTATAAGAATAATATATGAAATGAAAACTTAAAAAATAGACAGTTTGGATCGTTGAAATAAAATTTGTAGTTGTATATGTTGAAGAGTCTTGTTAACAAAATATTTGACAAAATAACATTATTCATATATTAGGAAATATAGCTAGTAAAACACAGTCTACCTTTTAGAAAATTAAAGGCCGTCAACATAACAATGATAAGTTAAGAGCCCTTGATAAACTTGCAAAAAAGAAAAGTTAGCTTAACGTTTTGTATCCCGATTTTCTTCAGTGTGCTATAAAGACTAAAATTTTATTATTCGTTGTTCTGTGACTCTGGCGGGCTGACATGTCAGTCACTGTCCCAAACCCCTTTTTATTTAACTTCCAGAAATACCATCTTTGTTTTATAAATATAAAACATATTGAAAAATAGTTTTAGGTGTTTGTGAAGCTTGTGTCGTTTGATGCTTCTATTCTTTAACTGATCTTCATTACTAAGCCCTAATTTAATATCAATACTTCACATGGTGGGTAGGTCTTTTGGTCAGCAGCTACATATGTTCGGGTCAAATATATACGTTTTGACGAGGCTTTTTTAGTCATTGGATTTTTCATACAAGTGGTACCGGGAAGGAAGGAATCGAATCTAAACCTCTAGTGTATATATAAATATTCTTAATCACTTAAGTTACAAAATCCTTACTATTCCGGTCATTGATTTTCACCAACTTGTTCTAGAGGTATTAATTTTCGAAATGTAAAATATATTATCAACATTTGAATCGGATTAGAATATTAACTGTTAGATTTTAATCCGACGGTGATCATGTAGTTTAATAAAAAAGCAACATGTACACACAAGAAAAGCAAGTAACTGGATATTTTAATTGAACTACTGGTGACTGCTCTGTCACCCTTTTTATATTTTTTTTCTTCTTCGGAACAATAATAAATTTGTTGAGGCATGAAAAGATGGAGCACTAGTTGCAGACACATGAGAGTGTGTTCCTTTTTGTGTGTTGGTCTATTTTTTTTAATTTAAAATTTCATCTCAAGAGTAGTTATATAGTAATTTTTGTGGGGAAATGGGTAAAAAAAAAGATTCTCATGGAAGGCATATGGAGAATGTGTCCTCGGATGTTAAAATATCATTTTTTTGACTGATACCTAATATTTATTTACTCTGGGCAATGAGATGTAGCCACTGGTCTATTTTTCATACAAGAGTATGATTTACTCAATCAGTCACTATAAAAGTTTGAAAATTTTATTTTCAAAGGAACACAATTATAAGTAATTATGAGCAAGCCTATGTGTCAAGAAGTATTATGAAGATTAGCAACAAAATAAAACATATGTGAACGTTTTTAAAACTAAAAATGAGTGCGGATGAGCTCTGGTTCAATTTAGCGGAAATAGCTAAAAGTAAAAGGGAGCTTTTTCATTGAGGAATAAAATAGTGTAGATTCATTATCGTCTTTTAATTTGAACCGTTAAATGATTTATAGACTCTGAATTTAAAATAATAATTAAATCTTGACAATACTTCATAACTTACATGGGTTTGTTCTCAAAAGTGATATATGGATTTGTTGAACATATACTTGAGTTTAGCTGTTTGTGAGATTTTTCTTTTCTGATTTATGGGTATTTTTTGTTGATTTTGTTCTGATATATGGGTTTATGAACTAAATTTTAAATTAGAAAATTGTAATGAATCCGCACACTTTCAATCCGTAATAGAAAAGCGTCCAAAGTGTAAATATAATGTGATTTCAATTTTCTATGGTCATAGTAGCTAATAGTTTAGCAGGTAGAAAAGAGAGTTTTTTTTTTTAACTTTTGTATTGAGTTTTTATGTAACTCTCTATGGTAATGCCATATTGATTCATTTAACAAGAAAAAAGAGATATTTAAGTTGTGAGAGGGAAAATGAAAGAGGAAATAGATGTTAGCATTTGTAATGAAGAAACCTTTTTTGGCTTTTCAATTAGATTACATTTATAGATAATTATAAAAATACCCAATCCTAGACATGTATTTATAAAAATACCTAAACACTATTCAAACATAGAAACATACCCAAAATCAACCCCACAATCAACAATTGTATATTTTTTGGGTATGTTTATAAATGGGTTTTGAGTGTGAGTAATGATGAGTTTTGGGTATGTTTATAAAGTGTTTTGGGTGTTGGGTATTTTTATAATTTCAGCCTCCATTTTGGGTATTTTTATAAAACTTCCATTAAATTTAAGGAAAAATCTTTGTTTTGGAAAAAATTAGGGAACTTATTTTTTAAAAAAATTAAGGGGGTTTTGTTATTAAAAAAAATAAAAAATGAAAATTTAAAGGCCCTCTCTTCTCAGAAAAAAAACAAAAAAGGGTCTTCTAATTTTTGCGAGCCTTGTGCGTGGGTAAACCCTGAACCTTATAAAAGACCCACCAACATGGAACAAAAATGAAAATAAAAGATATAATTTAGTATGTTGTGGTGCAATATATAATTAGATTTATTTTCCCATCATATTTGGAGGGTAGAAAATCAAATTTAGACATATGATAATATAATAATGTTTTCAATCACTTGAGTTATATTTTACACCTCTGTTTGGTGAGTTGGATTATGTAGTTGGATATGATTCATAATCCTAGTTCGAATGTTTAGTGTCCTAAAAACAACATAGATTGGATTACGAATGAATCATACCCAAATCATGTAATAGAACATTTTAATTAATTCAACCCCTTAATCATGTGTAATACTCAACACATCAATGGATTAGGGCTATCATTTCCAATCCAATGCAATTTAATTCTACCTCATAATCAAATCCAATTCCAATCGCCAAACTTCTGCTAAGCTAATCATTTGAAAAAACACCAAATATTGTGATAGGCGTACAAGTAGTTGAATTTCAAGAAGTGCATATCTTCTACCTCAAAAAAAAATCCTAGTCCTCCATTGAATCAGCTGTCCAACCAATAATCAACCAAAAACTAATATATTAAGAACTTAAGCCGATCTGCTTGACTTGGAGGAACTTGGAAAAACTTATATATATATATATATATATATAAAAGGGTTCTCAAAGTTAGTGGCAATGACCCACAAAGTTCCCAAAGTCCAAATTTCATTCATGCAAAAGCCGAAAAAAATAAGGTAAAATTGAAAAAGAAAAAGAAAAAGAAAAGAAAAAAAAGTAAACATGTTGATTGAGCTTGATGCACAGTTTACCATATGCATGAGTTGAAATGGGACAAGCAGGTCTTGTGGGTGGGGATTTGAAGTGCTCCACCAAAACCCCACACCATTATTTGAGGTTTTTTGATACAGAACCGAAAGCCAATACATATGAAATATGATATGTGATATGTGATATGTGTGGGAAAGATGAGATAAAAACCACAATGAGACAAAGGAGCATGAGAATCTTGACTATGGGGTATTGCCAATTACTATGTGTTATCTCCTAAATCCAATTCCGATTTGGTCATCTTCATCCTGTCTACACATGCGGCCATCCATTGTAGGGTTTCAATTTCTACTATTTTTTATTTTTTTTATTTTTTTTATAAAGAATTCTATGAGAGATATATATGTGCAACAGTGCAAGTGATGTGTTTTAAAACGTTTTCCTGCCATTCAATTTTTAAGGTGTCACATTGTCAAACTCAATTGGATAGGGCCCTTTCTCTCCTTCGATAATGAAAGCTATTATTCTTCGGGTTGAAAGTCTTCGTTACTAGGTACAAATCCCTAAGAGCATTCACAATGAGCTCCCTAAACCACCTCTTTAGACAAATTTTAGGGAAGAATTGGAAAAATACAACTCCAACCATGCTCCCTATCCACCTTCTAAAATAGGAAGACTTCTAGAAGCTCCTAAATATGAGGAGAGAGAAAAGACTTATAGTGGCTCCCTATAATTTAATGATGTTTTATTTAATGAGTATTTCAAACCTTTAATAAATGCTACTTATTTATTATATTATTTTTTAATTGAGATGGACCAATTAAAAAAGAGTTATAACATTTATGACTCCCCAAACTAGAGAGTATGATTGGAGTTTAAATTTTATAGAGAGCTCCTAAAATAACTTTTATATGTTTTTAACTAAATTTTAACTAAAAGATAGAGAGCATGATTGTGGATGCTCTAATTTCATTAATAATGTAAGGGTATATTCGGTACACCGTATTAGACTCTGGATAGGAGTAAACAATCCATGTCAATTGTTTGGTGTCAACTTGTATTATTTAATTACCTGATTGTATTAAACAGGTTGAGGCTTTTAATACTCTCTTTACCTGACTAACTAATACAATTTACACACCTCGGTTTAGATAGAGAGTATGATTAGAGTTTAAATTTTATAGAGAGCTCCTAAAATAACTTTTATATGTTTTTAGCTAAATTTTAACTAAAAGATAGAGAGCATGATTGTGGATGCTCTAATTTCATTAATAATATAAGGGTATATTCAGGATACACCGTATTAGACTTGGATAGGAGTAAACAATCCATGTCAATTGTTTGGTGTCAACTTGTATTATTTACCTGACTGTATTAAATGAGTTGAGTTTTTAATACTCTCCTTACCTGACTAACTAATACAATTTGCACACCTCGGTTTAGATTATACATGCTTAATTATAAGGTTAGGGAAAAAGAAAACACATTTTCTACATGAAAAATCATATGCTCTTTTCATCTTCTTCTCCTAGGGTTCTTGTATGCTATCTTCTTCACATGTTATTCTCTTCATTCTCTCTCATACTCTTTCCGATATGCTTCTTCTTGCTTCTTTTGTCTTCATCTTATTTTTTATTATTTATATATATCCTCTTCTGTGGTATATGATTATCTCTTCTTACTATTTCTTTTATATTTATTCAATAGATTTTATTAAATTTTTGTGTAGTTTGGGAGAAGTGTTTTCCTTCAAATAGGGTTTTGTTTACCTTCCTTCAAGTTTTGAGAATCTCCGTACTGATTCTAAAGATGTTTGAGATGCATATATATTGGGAATATGAAATCAACATCAGATTTGTACTGTTTACTTTTTAATCTTAGTTTTCTAGGATCCAATCATGGTATTGCAAGGCTATTCAAGACTTTCAAGTCAAACTTTTTTCAACGAATTTCGATTTCTCTAAGATTGCTTCGACTTCTATTGGTACCAAGTTACAACGGAAGGTGAGCCCCGACCATCAATGGGTTAAATCAGTTTGCGTAATGGATGGAACTTTGTATACATCTGAGTTATTTGCCAACAATATATTAGATCTTGGCAAAAACAAAAGAAGAAACAAATCTTATCATATCAATGTTGCCAAAAAAATTTGTGTCATCACCAATGGGGGGTGTTAGTTGGATTGGCTCAGATCTTTGGTGTGCTCCCAAGTAGTCCTGGGTTTAGGTAATCTTCGCATCCAACAATTTTTTTTTTCTGTCATCTAAATTTCAATTTCCACTTAAATTATCAAAGAATATATAATAAAAAAAAGTTTGATCGTTGTTATCCGACCAAATACCAAACACTATATAACTTAGTCAGACTATTTATCCAAAACAACACCAAAATGACTTATAATATTATGGATAAACAGTCAATACTCTTCATAACATATTAATACCATCTGACAAAAATTAGTTAATACAGTCCAACGTACCAAACGAGTCTTGAGCATCATTGATACTAGCAAGATATATGCAATTGGGATTCAATGAAATGTACATAATTTATTATATTTGCACACTAACAAAATTCATTTGGTTAGAAAGGTCATGAAAACATTTTAAAGAACTTCAAGCTATACAATACATCATTTTCAAATTTAGAACAATGGCGGAACCACATAAGCACAAGGGAGGTGAAACCTTAGTGAAAAATCTTTTGGAGAGGTTAGAATCTACTCCTCTGCTGGTGCCCACCATGTTTTTGACTAAATGTCTCGAAGAGGCTTTGCTGTTTTGTTTGCTACACACGCCTATATATATTAATGTTCTGGACAAAATGACGTCATTTGAATTAGGCAAAAAAAAAAAAAAAAGGAATGACATTAATATTGTTTAAATTCTAAGGGTATTTGGTTGTCTAATTTTTTATTTTATTTTATAGCTTTTAGCATTTTAAATATTACCCTTTCCCTAAAAAATTTATGACTCCGTCATTGATTTAGACTAACAAATTTGAAAGAGGTAGACATAATAGTGACAAACAGAGAGAAGGAAAACATAAAGAAATGAAGGGGGTTCTTAAAAATTTGAGTAAATATTTGTAGGGAGATTCTTCAATAAATATTTTATGTTAGGGATTGGTTACATAATTCTAATCTTGGCCGTTGGATTGCATTCATTAAATGTGTTGGTAGTTTCTTAGATGCAATTCAACAATTGAGATTAGAAGTATGTAACAAATCCTTAACTTAAATACTTATTGGAGAATTCCCCGATGTTTATAAATTTATTAAGACATTGTTAGACTAAAAAAGAAGTTGAGCGGGGGCATATGCCTCTAGTCCATAGATCCCTTCACCCATGGTGGCAGGCAGCCACGGCGAGAGTTGTGTCTGCAACCACTCATTCCCAAAAAAAGTTTAGGTTTCATGTTTTAACGAAGTAGACAATATAGCCTTTTAAGGGTAGTTTTGATGTAGTTTGAAATACAATTGGATGTAGTGAGTACAATATTTTTTTTAATATATAAATAATAATAATAATGAGAGGGAGCTAAGCTCTTAATATAGTAGTCTTATCCCATTTTGCCATCCTTACATTTGAACTAACCCCAACTGCATATCAATGCATATAGCATAATTGGGTGCACATATCAAATGTATCGATTCATGTAGAATTTGACTGCAGTTTTTAGGGCTAGATTAATTTGTAATTTGATTTGTTTGGACTTGTGGCCCATTTTGGTATTGGATGTAAGGGTGACGTACTTCACTCTATAGGGCCAGAATGGAGGGTAGCAATGAACGGTTTGAAGACTAGGGGCAAGAGTCAAAACACCAATCAATGGGCCAATTTGATGGATTATATAAGTGGCGAACACAAGATTTCTTTTTTCATGCAACTTTTAATATTACAGAGGTGATCCATCTCATTTAGTTTGGACCTTATTGTACAAACACTTGTTGTATTATTCAAAGATTTTATTATCACTGCAAGTATATACATTTATCTCAATCGAGATTCTAGATTATAAAAAATTCCTCAAGACCTAATAGCTAGCAATAGTTAGCTAGATGGAAATATGATTCCCCAAATTTCAGAATTTTGTGTGGCAATAATATTCGGCGGGAACCAAAATGAAGCATATATAACCCGAGTTGTTGGCACATAATAAGCATGACTTGTTAACATTATTAGTATAACCTATTTATATCATTTCAAAGTTTATTAATCTAATTTTCACAATATCCATGATGCAATATGATCAGTGCATATTTACATATCATTTTGTACCCTTCTAACTTATGATTTAGTTATGTTTTTGAGTTAAACTTGTGCTTTTAATAAGTTTTGTGTTTGTTTCAGTGTAATAAGCTTGAGACTCACTAATTGCATTTTGGAGACAAATTAGCTCAAAACGGTGTCTGCAGATCAGTCAACTTTACGGATTGGACTGTACTTACTCAAGAAGAACCAGATAATGAACCATACATCATTGGAAAGATACGGAAGTCTAGTTTCTGTAGAATTTTACGGTTCATGATTCCGAGTCTTCTAGAGAAAGTTATACATATTTTGGCAACTTAAGGTCAAATTCGGCAGCATCTGCATTACTGGGCCAAAAATCACATTTGAAGGCCTTCCGGATTTTTCCTTGAGTTGGGCTGCATATGCTTGGAAAGATAAGACAAAGAGCTTCAAGATCCATATTTTTTCCAGAATTTTATGGATGGAGAAACAAGCCCAAAACGAGCCCAAAAGAAGACTGCAATGCATTGTCATGCATGACATATGCATGAGGTGTTATTGATTATGGGGAAGTTAGGTGAAGCATATTCAATTCCTATAATTGAGTGGAATTTTGCAGCAACCAAATGAATTGAAAGATGTTGAAGTGGATGATGCAATACTAAGCCTAAAGAGAAGATTAATTGTTTTCAAATGTAATTGTGTGTTAGGTGAAATTTGTGTGGTTGGTGAACTTAATTGTATAATCTGATTCACCTAACCCTTGTGCCTATAAATAGGGAGTCTCCAAAGAGCTAAGGGAGTCAGAGAATTTCATTCCATAATTTACACTTCCATTGTACACAAAGAGAGGGAAAGTTGAGAGTGACAAAGGGAGAGAAGGGAGAAGGCAGCAGGCTGGGAGGCTTTGGCCTCCTGGCAGCCATGGAGATGATTCTTTTCCATCTCTAGCATGCTGTCCTTATCTTCTTCTCCTCCCTTTGTCTTTTATTTTCTTCTTGTATTTTCTTTGTTTTACTTTGTTTTTCTGTTATTAGTTGTAATAAACATCTTGCTAGTCTTGTATCATGGTTTGAGTTTATAAAGTTTGATTTCATTCATGAATTCTTCTTCACTGTTTGAATGGAGCTGTTTTGCATCCTTTGATTGATCACCTAAGGTTTTATGCGTTATGCTCTTGTTGGGAAGGTTTGGGGATCATCTTCATTCCATCCATTAGCAACTTATGTGATTTGGTTTCTAGGTCTCCTAATGTAAACACCATGCTTGGGGTTCTTGTGATGTTCAATGCAATTTGATCCAAACACCATGGACTTATTTCTGAGCATCTTCATGAGTGAATCAATTTGTTTACTTGCTGCCATAACATGATTAGAACAATTAGGGTGGATTCTAAAACCTCACCATCTTGTCTTAGTTCTTTTCTTTCTTCTTGTTTTGTTTCTCTTGTTTCCATTTCTGTTTTGTGTAGGAAAACTGAATTGGATTATTCAATCACCAATCCCTGTGGAATCGACCTTGCACTTACATATGCTAAACTACCAACGGCTCGTGCACTTGCGAGTATCACAAGTTGAGGATGCAGCTGAATCCATTTTGGTGTAGCTGAATCTACGCAACAAGTTTTGCGCCGTTGCCGGGGATCGGTAACATTGTTTGATTCTATTTGGTTTTCCTACTTTTTATTATTTTTATTTTTTGTATATAACTAGACAGTTTCATGTTTTAAAGTTAATGACGTTAATTGACAAGTTGTGTTTGTAGTCCAACGGACAAGGACAATTGCCTGACAAGCAAGAGAACTGGGTTTGAGTCCCAGCTTACACAACACAAAAAGAAAAAGGTTCAAGTAGCATGTTGGTTATTTCTAGTTTATGGTTTCATTCACTTATTCTTAATTAAATATCTTGTCCAAGTTTACATAAACACCATATGACTCTTGGACTGATTAGTGAATGAATGGGTAGATATTGAAGACAAACACCATGTTTAAATTCTACTTGGTTCTTTATTGTTCTTCTTGTTCTTAATGGGTTCGGAATATGTGTTTAGACTAAACACCATAGCTAAATGCTTTTTCTGAATACTTGATTAAAACCACACACCATATGGATAATCATATTTGAGAAAGAACGAACTCCATAAACTAGTTTGATTTACTTTGTTGCTTGTTACTTTGAAGCATGGAAGTGTTGATTTTTCCTTTTCCTTTTTTAGTTTTTATTTATTTATTTCCTAATCCTTTTAATTCCGTTTCAAGTTTTTGTTTGTGCTTGTTCTAGCAATTTAAATAGCTCAATAAAAATGGAGAGAGATGACAACTTCAATCATAAGAATGGGAAGTGTGGAGCAGTGGGAGAAGTCGCGACCTCCAATTGCATCACGCTTGACCTAATCGCTTCAAGGGGAAGCATTTCAATCCTTTCTTTTTACCTATTATTATTTTAAATTTCAATTTATTTTTTATAAAAAAATTAAAATAAAAAAATAAAAAAATAAAAAAATTAAAATTAAAAAAGATTTTTTATATGAGCTGACTCGTGGTAACTCCAGTGAGCGTCTCCGTCAATACAGTGTCTAGGAGTTCTTTAGGCGACACCTTCGGTGTCTAAGAAGTTTGGGTTTTAAGCGGGACCATTGTGACCCCTCCAACCTTCCCGAATCCCCTGGCTGTGTTTTCTGAGGCCCTTAACTGGTCATCCTTGAGTTACTTGTATATTTGTGTGTTTTAATAAATTAAAAAAAAATATATTCAATTTGCAATTTGAAACCTCTCGTTTTTCTTTTCTGTTTCTTTTCTTTGAGTCATTTTCAGTTTTCCTTCCCACACCAATGATAAATCTTGAGTCTAACTTCTAATATGGCTCTTAGGAATTTGATAAGCATTGTGTTAGGTCTGAATCTTATTCTTTTGCTAGCTAAGTCTCACATAATTATTCTTGAGCTTTCTATGCACCTAAGCCATGACTATACACCTCTTGCATGTCTTACCCAATTGTATGCATTTTTGCTTGTGTGATTCACTGGAATGTTAAGTTATAACTAAGATATGATTTAGGCCATCTTTGTTAAGCCTCTTTCTTTTTCCTCCATCAACCTATACAATACATATTCCATTGTAAACCCATTTGTACTCAAACACTTAGCCATTTCTTTCTATCACCTTATCATCCATTAAACATCCTACCATCTAGGGGACATGTAGAGTATGATTGTATTTCAGATTGTAATGTATTCAAGGCAATAAATGAGCTATAAAAAATAAAATCAAAAAAATCAAAAGAAAAAGAGAAAAGAAGTGTGGCCAATGTAGTCACGACCCTAGGGTGATATAAGGAGAAATCAAGGTGATCTAGGGTAAAGAGCCGCAAAATTGGGCAAAATATTATACAAAGTGTGTAAATGTCAAAATCAAATTGTGAAGTGATTCAATTGCAAATCTGGTCTTGTGAGCTTTTCAATTTATGTGCCTTACATGTCAAATGTCAATGATCTTGTTTATATGACATGCTCTACTTTGTTCCTTAGACTTTGTGTTTCAATATCCATTCCTTTTCTAACCATTACATTACATCCATAAGTAAAGTCCTATTGATTTTGGTTTAGCTTGGCAAACTTGTGTTCATTCTTGCAGGAATTCATATCGTTGTTTGAGAAGCATGAGTTGTATCTTCATGGCTACTTCACACACACACCTTGAGCATGATTTATGTGAGATTGTGGTAGCACTTGAATAATGTTTAGAACTTCCTTAGTGCTTGTTTTGTTCCTTGTTGAGCCATGTCTATGAAGTTTAACATTTTTGTCCGGTTGGAAGGTTAACGTTTTTGTTTTTTGTTTTTTTTTTGTTTTTATTTTTGTTTTTTTTGTTTTGTTTTGCTTAAGGACTAACAAATCTATTAAGTTTTCTAACCTCTTTGTTTTGTAGAGTCAGGAAAAACGTTTGTGGGTATCGAATTTGTTAAACCCTCAGGAGACACAACTCCTCCTACTAGTGATGCCTAGAGGTTTAAGGCTTGTTGCATACGCTAAATGCAATCGAGTTACCTACGAAAGTGGTCTAGTTAACTTCTTGTTTTATTTTTATCTTTATTTTCCTTTTGTTTTGCTCGAGGACTAGCAAAATCTAGGTTTGGGGGTATTTGATCAGTGCATATTTACATATCATTTTGTACCATTCTAACTTACAATTTAGTTATGTTTTTGAGTTAAACTTGTGCTTTTAATAAGTTTTGTGTTTGTTTCGGTGTAATAAGCTTGAGACTCACTAATTGTATTTTGGAGACAAATTAGCTCAAAACGGTGTCTGCAGATCAGTCAACTTCACGGATTGGATTGTACTTACTCAAGAAGAACCAGATAATGAGCCATACATCATTGGAAATATACGGAAGTCTAGTTTCTGTAGAATTTTACGGTTCATGATTCCGAGTCTTCTAGAGAAAGTTATACATATTTTGGCAACTTAAGGTCAAATTCAGCAGCATCTGCATTACTGGGCCAAAAATCACATTTGAAGGCCTTCCGAATTTTTCCTTGAGTTGGGCTGCATATGCTTGGAAAGATAAGACAAAGAGCTTCAAGATCCATATTTTTTCCAGAATTTTATGGATGGAGAAACAAGCCCAAAACGAGCCCAAAAGAAGACTGCAATGCATTGTCATGCATGACATATGCATGAGGTGTTATTGATTGTGGGGAAGTTAGGTGAAGCATATTCAATTCCTATAATTGAGTGGAATTTTGCAGCAACCGAATGAATTGAAAGATGTTGAAGTGGATGATGCAATACTAAGCCTAAAGAGAAGATTAATTGTTTTCAAATGTAATTGTGTGTTAGGTGAAATTTGTGTGGTTGGTGAACTTAATTGTATAATCTGATTCACCTAACCCTTGTGCCTATAAATAGGGAGTCTCCAAAGAGCTAAGGGAGTCAGAGAATTTCATTCCATAATTTACACTTCCATTGTACACAAAGAGAGGGAAAGTTGAGAGTGATAAAGGGAGAGAAGGGAGAAGGCAGCAGCTGGGAGGCTTTGGCCTCCTGGCAGCCATGGAGATGATTCTTTTCCATCTCTAGCATGCTGTCCTTATCTTCTTCTCCTCCCTTTGTCTTTTATTTTCTTCTTGTATTTTCTTTGTTTTACTTTGTTTTTCTGTTATTAGTTGTAATAAACATCTTGCTAGTCTTGTATCATGGTTTGAGTTTATAAAGTTTGATTTCATTCATGAATTCTTCTTCACTGTTTGAATGGAGCTGTTTTGCATCCTTTGATTGATCACCTAAGGTTTTATGCGTTATGCTCTTGTTGGGAAGGTTTGGGGATCATCTTCATTCCATCCATTAGCAACTTATGTGATTTGGTTTCTAGGTCTCCTAATGTAAACACCATGCTTGGGGTTCTTGTGATGTTCAATGCAATTTGATCCAAACACCATGGACTTATTTCTGAGCATCTTCATGAGTGAATCAATTTGTTTACTTACTGCCATAACATGATTAGAACAATTAGGGTGGATTCTAAAACCTCACCATCTTGTCTTAGTTCTTTTCTTTCTTCTTGTTTTGTTTCTCTTGTTTCCATTTCTGTTTTGTGTAGGAAAACTGAATTGAATTATTCAATCACCAATCCCTGTGGAATCGACCTCGCACTTACATATGCTAAACTACCAACGGCTCGTGCACTTGCGAGTATCACAAGTTGAGGATGCAGCTGAATCCATTTTGGTGTAGCTGAATCTACGCAACACAATAGTTATATATCACCTACATATGCAATGAAATGTCAATTTTCTATAAACGCAGTCTCCAAATTTGGAGTATTGCTACTAGAGATTGTGAGTAGTCGGAGGAATACTAGCTTACGCTCATCAGAACACTTGAGCCTTATTGGATTTGCATGATATATTTGGAATGGGAATAGAGAAGTGGACGTCATTGATCCTTCCATTGCAGAAACATATTCCTAAAATCTAGACCAACCATGCCATCCGTGGTGTTAATGCAATGCACGCATGTAACGGAATTATTGCGATGCATACAAGTAGGGTATTGTGTGTGTAAGACTTTGCAATTTCTTGACCAACCATGTCATCCATGGTGTTAATGATGGAGAGTGAGAATGCAAATATTCAAGCCCAAATGTTGTGGTACATACAATTTCGTTCTACACATGTCATGAATTAAGTAAATTTTTTCAATGTTGTCTAAAAATTTGTAAACAAAAGTTACAAGAGACTTGGAAATAAAAGAAAAAAAGGCTTGGCCCGGGCCAAGCCCTTTGAAACCTTGGTTGGGCCAGAAAAATGAAAAAAGCCCGATAAGCCCTTACCGATCCTAACCCGAACCCACAAGAGTAAAGCATGCTCAACATATGTTTCAAGATCAGTTAACCTTTATGCATAATGGAATCAAGTAAATTTCTTTAATTTACCATTGTTCAATTTCATTTGTGTTACATCTGTTGCAAACAAGTTTTCTGAAGAAAAAAAGTTTGGGAAGAGGGGTATAGTACTGTCCACAAGGGTAACCTTCTAGGGTTACAAGAAGTAGCTGTAAAAGCCTTTCGAGAAGGATTGACCTAGGCTTGGAGGAGTTTAAGAATGAGATTAGTCTGATTACTAAGTTACAATGCATGAATCTTGTTAGACTATTGGGCTACTACATTCAAGAAGAAGAAAAGATGTTGCTTTCTGAATACATGCCAAACAAAAGTTTCATGATTTCTGTCTTGTCAATCCATCCAAGCAAGCATTAATAGATTGGAGGAAACACTTCGAGTTTATTGAAGGGATTACAAGAGGGGTCCTTTATCTCAATCGAGATTCTAGACATTGAAGAAATCCTTCGAGACCTAAAAGCTAGCAATATTTAGCTAAATGAAGATATGATTCCCAAAATTTCAGAATTTTGTATGGCAATAATATTTGGCGAAAACCAAAATGAAGCATATACAACCCGAGTTGTTGGCATATAGTAAGCATGATTTTTTGAGACTAATATAACCTATTTATATCATTTCAAAGTTTATTAATCTACAATATCCATAATGCAATAGTTATATGTCACCTATATTTGCAATGAAATGTCTATTTTCTAAAAAGGCAGTCTAAAACTTTGCAATAGAGCTGTTAGAGATTGCGAGTGGTTGGAGGAATACTAACTTATGCTCATCAGAAATACTTGAGCCTCATTGGATTCGCATGAAATCTTTGGAATGAGAATAGAGAAGTGGACCTCATTAATCCTTCAATTGCATAAACATGTTCCCAAAATCTAGACCAACCATGTTGTCTGTGGTGTTAATGCGATGCACACATGTAGCGGAATTATTGCGATGCATACAAGTAGGGTATTGTGTGTGCAAGACTCTTCAATTTCTTGACCAACCATGTCATCCATGGTGTTAATGCTGGGGAGTGAAAATGCAAATCTTCAAGCCCAAATTGTGTGGTACATACAACTTCGTTTACACATGTCATGAATTAAGTAAATTTTTCCAATGTGGTCTAAAACTTTGTAACAAAAAGTTACAAAAGACTTGGAGAAAAAAAAGAAAAAAAAGCTCGGCCTGACCTGGGCCAATCCTTTTGAAACCTTGGTTGGGCCGAAAAAATGAAAAATGTCGTATGGGCCTTGACCGAATCCTAACTTGAACCCAGAAGAGTAAAGAATTCTCAACATATGTTTCAAGATAAGTTAACCTTTTTGCAGAATGGAATCAAGTTTCTCCGATTTATCATTATTCAATTTCAATTGTGTTGCATATGTTACAAACAAGTTTCTTAAAGAAAATGAGCTTGGGAAGAGGGGTATGGTACTATCCACAAGGATAACCTTCTAGAGTTACAAGAAGTAGCTGTAAAAAGACTTTCAAGAAGGATTGACCAAGGCTTGGAGGAGTTTAAGAATGAGATTAGTCTGATTGCTAAGTTATAATGCATGGATCTTGTTAGACTATTGGGCTACTACATTCAAGGAGAAGTAAAAGTGTTACTTTATGAATACATGCCAAACAAAAATTTCAATTTTAACCACAAGATGTGGTGCGGTTGGCAAGCTTCCTGATGCCTTAATGGTGGGGGTTCGAAACCCGTTGGAAGCACTTTGTGGCTAGGGGCAAGCCGAACCCCAAGCGGGGATTCATCCCACCCTTTGAGTGTGGGGACACCTCATGGTATTTATCAAAAAAAAAAAAAATTCAATTTCTATCTTGTCGAT
Organism: Prunus fruticosa; assembly: GCA_018703695.1. Lineage (NCBI taxonomy): Eukaryota > Viridiplantae > Streptophyta > Magnoliopsida > Rosales > Rosaceae > Prunus > Prunus fruticosa. Next base: position 17,817,721 of record CM031922.1, read on the forward strand.
CCATCCAAGCAAGCATTAATAGATTGGAGGAAACACTTCAAGATTATTGAAGGGATTACAAGAGGGGTCCTTTATCTCAATCGAGATTCTAGACTTTGAAAAATTCATCGAGACCAAAAAGCTAGCAATATTTAGCTAGATGGAGATATGATTCCCTAAATTTCAGATTTTTGTATGGCAATAATATCCGGCAGAAACCAAAATAAAACATATACCACCCGAATTGTTGGCACATAGTAAGCATGACTTGTTGACACTAATATAACCTATTTATACCATTTCAAAGTTTATTAATTTACAATATCCATGATGCAGTAGTTATATGTCTGATAAATATGCAAAGGAAGGTCTATTTTCTGTAAAGGCAGTTTATAGCTTTGGGGTACTCCTGCTAGAGATTGTGAGTGGCCGGAGGAACACTAACTAACGCTCATGAGAACACTTGAGTCTCATTTGATTCGCATGGAATCTTTGGAATAGAGATAGAGAAGTGGACCTGATTGATCATTCTATTGTAGAAACATATTCCCAAAATCTAGATCAACCATGTCGTCCGTGGTGTTATTGTTCGAGATTGAAAATGCAAATCTTCAAGCCTAAATTTTGTAGTACATACAATTTCGTTTTGCACATATTATGAATTAAGTAAATTTTTTCAATGTCGTCTAAAATTTTATAACAAAAAGTTATACAAGACGTAGAAGGAAACGAAAAAAAAAAGGCTCGGCCCAGCCCGAGCCAAGCCATTTGAAACCTTGGTCATGCCAAAAGAATGAAAAAAACTCCGTAGGCTCGATTCGATGCCGACCCGAACCCATAAGAGTAAAGAATTCTAAACATATGTTTAAAGATTAATTAACCATTATGCAGAATGGAATCAAGTAAATTTATTCGATTTACCAATGTTCAATTTCAATTGTGTTGCATTTGCTACAAACAAATTTTCTGAAGAAAACAAGCTTGGGAAGGGGGTATGGTACTACTGTCCACAAGGGTAACTGTTGCATTCCTAAGAGTACACAAATTAATGTGCAAACAACCAATTAAAAATACCCGCAAGTGCACGAGTCTATTGAAGTATAGATTATACAAGTACGGGGTTCATCCCACGAAGAACTTGTCGGTTTCCTATAAGTTCTAATTCGAGTACAACGAGAACACTTATTTAACACACCACAAATGCAAAATGGAAATTAAAAATGAGTAAAGAAATGTAAAATAAACAAACAAAACAAAAGAAGAAAATGTGCTGTGAACAGTACCAGCGACCGGTCGTTGGATGCTGAGCGACCGGTCGTTTTCGAGGAGAATCGAAATGTGAGAATTGTATGGCGCGCGACCGGTCGTTTGATACTTGCGACCGGTCGTGAACAGTAAAAGAGACCGGTCGTTACCTAAAAGCGACCGGTCGTTTTCGAGCAGAATCGAAATGTGAGAATTGTGTGTTGAGCGACCGGTCGTTGAGATACTAGCGACCGGTCGTTACTTCAGAGAATCGCTTTTCTCTATTTTTCAGTTCCGACCTCTGTTCAGTTTTCGACCTATAACTTTCCAACCGTACGTCCAAAATTTACGTTCTTTATACGGTTGGATTCAGCACAGAAAATTCAAGAACACAACGTGGACCAAAAGTCCAAAACAATTACGTAAACAACCAAAATTCAGCAACAAAGACACATAACGTGTCGAACACGCAACTCACACACACATTTTGGGGGGGGGGGTTTTGATTTGGTTCAAGTGATCTATTTCTATTGCATGTAAGTAAATGGACTTCGAATTTAAATGAGAATGGCAGAGATGAATTATCAAGATGTGAAATTCAAATGTAACAAACACTAGGGTTTCGGAATCCACCCTAAACAATTCTACCAAAGTTCATGAATACTCAAGTGATGAACTCTAAACGTGTTGATGAAAATGTTCGCAATCAAGACCAGTACGAGTGACTCAAGACGCATTGATTCTCTCTAATATACGTAAAGTGCAGTATGAGTGCTACAATACTTGTGCCTTCCCTATAATCGAATCTAGGTGTGCTTAGTACTTTGATTCAATTACAAGAAAAAACCCATTAAGTTCAAAGAGAATATGAACATCACAAGAATCCTAATAGCATGGTGTTTACATTAGGTATTCAAGAAACCAATTCACATGAATGATTCTTACTTCATCCATTTATTGCTTAGGATAACATGAAGATACACATAACCTCAACAACCTCAAGAAGCATGCTTTCAAAGGTGATCAATCAAAGAAGAACATACATCAAGGATAGATTAATTTGGTGAATTGGAATTCATCAACAATATCTAGAAATTCATACACTCAAGCATCAAAACAATAAGGTAATCATGTTTAGGGCTTCAACCTAAGCCCTAGCTATGGAGTTTAGTTGCTCATATTTATTCCAAATACAAACTCAAAATGAAAATAGAAAGAGTTTACAGATTTTCAGAAAATGATGAAAGCTTCAAGATCATCAAAGGTGGAAGTCTTCTTCTCCACTTTTCTTGGCTACACCTTGGCTTTCTCCAAGCTCCAAACTCTCCAAAATCTGCTCTCCAGTTGTAGAATGATTGAATGGATCAGCTACCCACGTTTTTAAGCCTCCCATACTTCAGATTGCACTCACCTATCCCTTGCCCATCAATTCCAGCTCAAAGATATCATATAAAACTCATGCTTTAGTTAAAGCCTTTGCCCTTGTCCCCTTGCCATGATGAAGCTTTGTCCTCAATAAGATGCCAATTGCTTCAGAAAATATCTCAAAGCTAAGGTAACTTCTTGTTACCAAGAGTTATGGTAACAAGAAAATCAAGATAACACAAAGGAGGTAAAAGCTGGCCAAATTCGGATTTCAGAGCTGTGGTAACATGCAGGATTGGTTGGATGGGCAATACTTGTCCAATGGAGCTCAAATTTGGATATGTTGTAGTTAACATCCATTGGAACAAGTCTCATGAAGATCATGACCTCATCCGAGCACCAGAGCATGTTGATCCCAGGCCAAGAAGTTGACCTACGAAAATAAGCAAAAACAGAATTTATAACAAATAATGCACTTTTAGCTCATTTTCAATCTAACCAAGGTAAAATCTAAGAAAACACAAAAAGGAAGTAAAAAGCTATAAAATGTCAAGAACTAACTCAAAATAAAAGGTGAATAACATGAAAAATCATGTGTAAAAATGAACCGAACAGTAACCTTTTAGGGTTACAAAAAATAGATGTAAAAAGACTTTCGAGAAGGACTCACTGAGGCTTAAAGGAGTTTAAGAATGAGATTAGTCTGATTGCTAAGTTACAGCGCATGAATCTTGTTAAACTATTGGGCTACTGCATTCAAAGAGAATAAAAGATGTTGATTTATGAATGTATGCCAAACAAAAATTTCGATTTCTATCTTATTGAACTATCCAAGCAAGTACTAACAGATTGGAGGAAATACTTTGAGATCATTGAAGGGATGTCAAGATAGGTTCTTTATCTCAATCGAGATCATAGACTTAGAAAAATTCCTTGAGACCTAAAATCTAGCAACATTTTTCTAGTTGGAGATATGATTCCCCAAATTTCAGAATTTGGTATGGACATAATATCCGACGGAAGTTAAAATGAAGCATATACAACCCGAGTTGTTGGCACATAGTAAGCATGACTAGTTGACGCTAATATAACCTATTTATATCGTTTCAAGTTTATTATTCTACAATATCCATGATGCAGTAATTATATGTCCCCTAAATATGCAATGGAAAGTCTATTTTCTGTAAAGGCAATCCATAGCTTTGGGGTACTGCTGCTGGAGATTGTGAGTGGCCAGAGGAACATTGGCTTACACTCATGAGAACACTTGAGCCTCATTTGATTCGAATGGAATCTTTGGAATAGAAATAAAGAAGTGGACGTTATTGATCCTTCCATTGCAGAAACATATTCCTAAAATCTAGACAAACCATGTCGTCCGTGGTGTTAATGTTTGAGAGTGAAAATGCAAATCTTCAAACATAAATTTTGTGGTACATACAATTTTGTTTTGCATATGTTATGAATTAAGTAAATTTTTTCAATGTTGTATAAAATTTTATAACAAAAAGTTATAAAAGACATAGAAGGAAAACAAAAAAAGGCCCGGCCCGGCCCGTGCCAAGCCATTTGAAACCTTGGTCACGTTGAAAAAATAAAAGAAAACCCAGGAGGCCCGAGCGATCCTGACCCGAACCCACAAGAGTAAAGAATTCTAAACATATGTTTCAAGATTAATTAACCTTTCTGCATAACGGAATCCAATAAATTTATCCAATTTACCATTGTTTAATTTTAATTGTGTTGCATCTGCTACAAACAACTTTTCAGAAGAAAACAAGCTTGGGAAGGGGGTATGGTACTACTGTCCATAAGGGTAACCTTCTAGGGTTACAAGAAATAGATGTAAAAAGACTTTCAAGAAGGACTCACTGAGGCTTAGAGGAGTTTAAGAATGAGATTAGTCTTATTACTAAGTTACAACATAGAAATCTTGTTAGACTATTGGGCTATTGCATTCAAGGAGAAGAAAAGATGTTGCTTTATGAATACAAGCCGAACAAAAGTTTCGATTTCTTTCATTTCGATCCATCCAAGCAATCACTACTAGATTGGAGGAAACACTTCGAGATTATTGAAGGGATTGCAAAATGGGTCCTTTATCTTGATTCAGAGATTCTAGACTTAGAAAGATCCCTCGTGGCCTAAAACCTAGCAACATTTTGCTAAATGGACATATGACTCCCCAAATTTTAGAATTTGGTATGGAAATAATATTCGCAGGAGTCAGAATGAAGCATATACAACCCGAGTTGTTGACACATAGTAAACATGACTTGCTGACACTAATATAACCTATTTATATCATTTCAAAGTTTATTAATCTACAATATCCATGATGCAATAGTTATATGTCACCTAAATATCCAATGGAAAGTCTATTCTCTCTATAAAGGCAGTCTCCAGATTCTGCTAGAGATTGTGAGTAGTTGGAGAAATACAAGCTTACACTCATCAGAACATTTGAGCCTCATTGAATTTGCATGATATCTTTGGAATGAGAAAAAAGAAGTGGATGTCATTGATCATTCCATTGCAGAAACAAGTTCCCAAAATGTAGACCAACCATGTCATCCGTGGTGTTAATGCGATGCATACAAGTAGTTGAATTATTGCGATGCATAGGAGTAGAGTATTGTGTGTGTCATATTTTGTAATTTCTACACCAACCCAATTGTCCGTGGTGTTTATGTTGAGAGTGAAAATGCAAATCTTCAAGCCTAAAGTTTGTGGTACATACAATTTTGATTTACACAAGTTATGAATTATGTAAAAATTTTCAATGTTGTATAAAATTTTCTAACAAAAAGCTAGAAAAAACTTAGAAGGTGTTCACCCATTTTGATTTATTTCCTGTGATGGTAGGGCAAAGTTACCCATTGCCTTGAAAACCATTGACTAATCAACAAGTCAACTTTCTTTAATGTGCGAGTATGCCACTGCTAACAATGAAAATCCTAGCAGATTTTTTTTAAAAATAGATAACTTGTGCCCCAGGTTACTGATTTTTGAAACAAGCGATTGTGAATTTGGGCGAGGAATATCTCCAAAGTAAGTTCTTTTCTTGCCTCAGACTGGTGAGGACTTCACAATTTTTCACAGTACAAAATTGGTAGTTCTGGCCAAAATAAATGATAAGAGAGTGATCTGTTTTCAGAGAACTCTCCTTTACAAAACTCAAAAGGGAAAAATTGACGGTAGAAAGACAAAAAGAGGGTTGTGCTTCCATTTCTGCCCGGATAGATGTTTCTAATCCGGGCCGGATTGGATATACTTGTGCTGGACTGGACTTTCAACAACTTCAACTGCTAGGCTTTAGCTGCAAATTCGATACCAAAGCTTAACTTTGGCAGAGCTTTAATCTATTTCAAGCCCTAGAAGGCTTTTGAACGGGCAGAACTGGGATTTCTTCAGTCTGAAAGGGGAAAAAGTGGCTGGACTCGAGTTGGAACTGTATTGTGGTACATGTTCTGCTTAGTCAGGGCTCTCCATAAATTTGTTGAGGTTTTCATATTTGTAAAAAAAAAAAAAAAAAAAAAAAATCCAAACTCTGCTTGTTTTGGCTTTGCTTAAACCAAATTTGTAACGAGAAAAATCTCGTTTTGAATGACTTTCTTCTAAGTTGAAAACTGGCAGTTTCAAACTTGTAGCTGGCTTTCTTGTGGCTTAGCTAGTTTTGGTTACTTCAATTTGCTTGAAGGCTCTCTGAGATCAAGTGATCATTTTGAGTGTTTGTCTTTTGACTGATTTTTTGGTTGTTTGATTGAGTGTCTAATCTGTTCATCATCTCTTATATTTATAGAAAACTTTTTTTTGGAGTGAAGACTCAAAAATTATAATAATGAGCGGCAAAGATTCACAAAAAGATCTTTCATTTAAAATGCAAAAGAAAGGGGGTTTTATCATTTCTGGCAGATGAGCCATTAACGGTCACTTCCTGGAGCAATCACTTCCTTGTATTTTTGATGGGGAACCTAACCCTCATTCTAATTCAATTGCTTTTTCAAACTGTGATGGTAAGTTTGATTTTCCATTTTAGCAACTCTAGCAACTCCCTGTTTCCTACTTATCTCTTTTTAGAAAACACAAGTCTGCGTATCCCTTGAAAATAGTACATTCTTTGGAGCATAGAAAATATCTCTGAATAATCAAATCGGCTTTTGATCTCTTGGCAGGAGAGTTTTTCAGAGATGTTCTTCTTTCTACCTGCCCCTGTTCATTCCTTATTAACTTCAGTTGAAATTGTTGACTTTTCAACATCATAAGCTCACATGGATCTGTCTCTCCTTTGGGCTTCTTTCTTCTTTCTTTTAATTTTAAAACAACCTGTCAAGCCCACTTTTGGTTCAAGCCCAATTTGGATTCCTTCGAGGCCCAAGTCATGCTTGCAATTTGATAGTTTTTGGGCCTCCTACGTTGGGCTTTGAAATGTATAGTCTAGGCCCGATTTTGTTTGGCAGCTGCTTCAAAATTGTTGTGGGCTTTCTAATTTTGGACTGGGCGCATCAAATTTAGGCCCAAACAGAAGGAAAAGAAAAAAAAGGCTCGGGCCAAGCATTTGAAACCTTGGTCACGTCGAAAAAAATGAAAAAAACCCAGGAGGCTCGTGCGATCCTGACTTGAACCCACAAGAGTAAAGAATTCTAAACATATGTTTCAAGATTAATTAACCTTTCTGCAAATTGGAATCCAGTAAATTTATCCGATTTACCATTATTTAATTTTAATTGTGTTGCATCTACTACGAACAACTTTTCAGAAGAAAACAAGCTTCGGAATGGGGGTATGATATATCCACAAGGGTAACCTTCTAGGGCTACATGAAGTAGCTGTAAAAATACTTTCGAGAAGGACTGACCAAGGCTTGAAGGAGTTTAAGAATGAGATTAGTCTTATTGCTAAGTTACAACATATAAATATTGTTAGACTATTGGGCTACTGCATTCAATGAGAAAAAAAAATGTTGCTTTTTGAATACAAGCCAAACAAAAGTTTCAATTTCTTTCTTTTCAATCCATCCAAGCAATCACTAGAAAGATTGGAGGAAACACTTTGAGATTGTTGAAGGAATTGCAAGAGGGGTCCTTCATATCAATCGAGGTTCTAAACTTAGAAAGATTCCTCGTGACCAAAAACCTAGCAACATTTTGCTAAATGGACATATGATTCTCCAAATTTCAGAATTTGGCATGGAAATAATATTTGGTAGGAGTCAAAATGAAGCATATACAATCCGAGTTGTTGGCATATAGTAAGCATGACTTGTTGACACTAATATAACCTATTTATATCATTTCAAAGTTTATTAATCTACAATATCCATGATGCAATAGTTATATGTCACCTAAATATGCAATGGAAGGTCTGTTCTCTATAAAGGCCGTCTACAGCTTTGCGGTAGAGCTGCTAGAGATTGTGAGTGGTCGGCCGAATACTAGTTTATGCTCATCAAAACACTTGAGCCTTAGTGGATTTACATGATATCTTTGGAATGAGAAAAGAGAAGTGGACCTCATTGATCCTTCAATTGCAGAAACATGTTCCCAAAATCTAAACCAACCATGTCGTCCATTGTGTTAATGCGATGCATACAAGTAGAGTATTGCGTGTGTAAGACTTTGCAATTTCTACACCAACCATGTCTTTCTTGGTGTTAATGTTGGAGAGTGAAAATGCAAATCTTCAAGCCAAATTTTGTGATACATGCAATTTTGTTTTACACATGTTATGAATTAAGTAAATTTTAATGTTGTGTAAAAATTTGTAACGAAAAGTTAGAAAAGACTTAGAAGGAAAAGACAAAAAAGGCCAGGGGCCTAGGCCAAGCCGGCCAAGCCATTTGAAACCTTGGTCACATAGGAAAAATGAAAAAAACCTAGTAGGCTCAATTGGATTAGGGTATAGACTGAAAACCACCCCAGAAGAGTAAAGAGTTCTCAACATATGTTTAAGGATCAATTAACCTTTTTCTGGAGGATACATTGAAGAATCCAAGGGATTGAAGGTTTTATCTATCTGATTCTACCATTGTTTAATTTCAGAATTTGGTATGGAAATAATATTTGAAAAGAGTCAAAATGAAGCATATACAATCCGAGTTGTTGGCACATAGTAAGCATGACTTGTTGACAACAATATAACTTGTTTATATCATTTCAAAGTTTATTAATCTACAATATCAATGATGCAATAGTTATATGTCACCTAAATATGCAATTGAAGGTCTATTCTTTATAAAGGCAGTCTCCAGCTTTGCAGTAGATTTGCTAGAGGTTGTGAGTGGTTGGAGGAATACTAGCTTACGCTCATCAGAACACTTGAGCTTCATTGGTTTTGCGTGATATCTTTGGAATGAGAAAAAAGAAGTGGACCTCATTGATCATTCTATTGCAGAAACATGTTTCCAAAATCTAGACCAACCATATTGTCCATGGTGTAAATGCGATGCATACAAGTTTGGTATTGTGTGTGTAAGACTCTACAATTTCTAGACTAACAACATCCATGGTGTTAATGATAGAGAATGAAACTACTTCTTCAAGCCCAAAATCCCATATATAGGTATTGAGCCTTAATAAATTATATATTGTGGTTCTACGAGCTAAGCTTCTATGGGCAAGCCCGGCTGTGTTGTTTGAGGTTCAAACGGCCGCAATGAGATTTAGACACTATAAGCCAAGCCCATATGTGAAAAGCTAATTTAAAGAAAGATTCATGATTTAATATTTATTGTGAGGACCTATATTTATTAAATATTTGGTCTAGTGTGGAATTATTACCTTAGTTGGAGGTGGCATCATTCTTGTAGCCTTTACGTGGATAAATTTAGAATTGATGGTAATCAATCATCAGGGGATACAAGTTGTGTTAAGATATTATTGGTTGAAATGAATGAGTCACATATTCCCTTATGATATCATTGGCCAAAGGGGGATAACTCACATTATTCTTTTAGTTTTCTATCTTATTCTTCGATGGTTTAGAATATTATATATATTATTTGGTTGCATTTGTAGCCTCTCCTATAAGTATTATCCTTCCCTGTTTACAATAATTCATTCCAAGTCACTAGAATAGAATTATGAAGTAGTGTTTGAGAGAGAGAGAGAGAGAGAGAGAGAGAGAGAGAGAGAGAGAGAGAAAGAGAAGGAAGAAAAAAAAAACAAGATGAAGAACATGTGGGTTTGTCTTGCAATATTTGGTAATTATCATGGTGAGTGGGTTATGTAATGTGTTCTAAAAGTTCTTATTTTGTGATAAATATGAGAATCATGTATTATCATGGATTTGTTCTATTTACAAATCTATATTTGTTTTCAAGTCAAGCATGTCTAATTTGTGCAATATTTCACACAATATATATTATTTGGAGTTTTTGTGAAGTACGTACTATTTATGGAACATGAGAACTTCAATGGCGTGGTATCAGAAGGACAAATGTACTAGATTGGGACATAGGGAAATAAGGCCAATAGGGGTCACGTGCTGGGTACAATTTGTGAAAGACAATCAAGATATGAAGTAATGATGTGATATGATTTGGTTTGTTTATCTTTTTATTATATTTTCTAGAGTGTGTAAAATGACATTGCTTGATTGGAATATTACATAATCTATTCATTGAGCGGTGGTTTGCTCATCCCTCACCTATTTTGTTTTTTCAGATCAATTAGCGGGCAAGATAAAGACTAAATCATAGAAGTTGGATTAGTTAAGAGTGATAAAGTTTTATTTATATCTTGTACACTTGTAAGATTATTATTATTTTTATAAGGAAAATGTATTTTAACAAATTTTCAGTCTTTTCATTTTATTTCATTCAATTCACATACTAGGTTCGAGAGTTTTATCCCACCTCGGGTTTGGGGCGTGACAAAATGATATTAGAGCCCAAGGATTAGACACCTTTGGGGAAGATATGTGATTTAGTGTTAGTACATTTCGAGGGAAGAAATGTGTGTGTGTGTGTGGGAGAGAGAGAGAGAGAGAGAGAGAGAGAGAGAGAGAGAGAGAGAGGGGGAAAAGGAAACAAGATGAAGAACATGTGGGTTTGTCTTGCAATATTTGGTTTGCACATCCTTCACCTATTTTGTTTTTCAGATCAATTAATGGGCAATATAAGAACTAAATCGTAGAAGTTGGATTAGTTGAGAGTGATAAAGTTTTACATCTTGTGCACTTGTAAGATTATTATTATTATTATTTAAGAGCAATGTATTTTAACGAATTTTCAGTATTTTTATTTTATTTCGTTCAATTCACGCATTGGGTTTGAGATTTTTACCCCACCTTAGGTCTAGAGCGTGACACCATCCCACTAAACAATGAGTCGGGCCGGCCAATAGCCCATAACGAGTCGGGCTAAGCTTTTCCTCGATGGGTTGGGTGGGTCCCCTTCGATCCATGGGCTCGCATGCCAAATGGGACCCATAACTGTGGGATGGTTGGGGATGGATAGAGGATGGGCTTGGATGGGGTGTTGGCTGAGCTGGGTTATTTGTTGTCCCCCAGTGGTTGTAGTTGGGGCTGTGACTTGGGCGTTGGTTGGGGATGGGCAATCGAAGTTGGGTTGGGGGATAAAGAGAGAGGGGATGGGAATGGGGTTGGTTTTTCCCTAATCTTGGTTTCTATGTTTGAAAACGTCCAATTTCTATAAGAGTGACCGGGCAGTGGTTTTCCCTCTCTTACAAATCTAGCATAGATATGGCGGCTATAGTTTGTGTTTGAATGAATTATATTTTGTACTATTAGTATGGGGTCTTATCGCTATGTGTTCTTGAAGAGAGTGGAGAAGAGGGAATCAAGTTGAGGGAGTGGGGTGGCGAATCAGAGGAAAGAGAAGGGAAAAAGGATAGTGTTTGTTAGAAGTAAGCCCTAGAGCCAATAATAAATTGTAAACTCTAAGGATATTTCACCTAATTAATTAGGGGCATAATGTTGTTTTGAGTAATAGTCTTATTATTTATTTAATCAATAAGTCCATTGTTCGTGAGATGTAGAAATGTGATGAAAGATGTTAAGTTAAGGAGATCTTTCTATGCTATATATGCTTACATCCAGAGTTCGTGGTAATAAGATAATCAACTAGGCATTGACAATCCGCAATGACCGTCATGAACTATATCTGCTAATCAGGAGAATGACTAGTCTCGAGTCATTCGTGCAGAGACACTAAGGTAAGTTTATGAGTGTTCAATTGAGAATGAATTCACTGAATACAATCAACGAAGAGACCTTGAATGGAAGTTTTACTTACATGTCAATCAGGATCTCTCAAGTTGAAATAGTGTAGACTAGTCCTTGACCTCAGACACCACAAGTTGTCTCATGGAAGTGCTGTGTGCTCTTAGCCATGTTGAAGCATTGTGTTCCCTCTGGGCGTAACCCAAAGACATGACTAGGATTCAAGATCAATTCATGGAGACATGTAAGTGTACTACAAGGGATTTGTACTTTTGGTAAGGAAGCAGAATGCTTTGAAGATGTGACTCGGAAGTCTTTGGCCAAAGTAGTGAACTGGATCAAGAATGAAGATTCTTATCGCGCTTTAATGAATCACATGAGCTTATAGATCACACTAGGGGCTTGACATAAATTTCATGCCTTAATAATATGATTGAGAGCATTGAGTTGAAGGACCGTACTACACGACAATTCGATATATTGGCTAGGGTAACCATGACATGTTGTTAGACGTCATTCACGGTTTATGGAAGCCCTAAGGACACGCTATAACCTAGTCCTCATAAAGGTAGAATTAAAATGAGTTTTAATTCACAATCAATCAAAAAAAGTTTTGGATCTCCCATTTCCTTGCCGATTAGAACCTAATGGATCACACACCAATAAGGTTGGATGAAAGAAAACAATTAATGTATGCACATACTTACTAATTTCATAGAGATTAAATTAATTAAGAGAATGTATGAAAATGATAGTTTGGGCCTAAACTATAAAATCGAGTTCATGACCCATTGTCAAGTGATGTGGACATAACAAGATGACCACATGAGCATAGAAGGCTCAATGAACCCGTATGGCCAGTTTTACCAAGGGGAGACTTTGGTCTCCTTGTGTGTCTATATAAATAAACTTGGCCTCTTTAGGTGAGTTTGAGTTTTTGAACTAGTTTTAAGAGAGGAGTGAGAACACCATTAATCCCACCTAGCCAAAATCGACCACCCTAAGGAGAGAGAGCACTAGCATCCTCTCCTCCCTAAGTTGCATCATATTCTCCTTGTTTCCTTGGTGTGGAAAAGTTAGAGGTCACCTCCCTTGGTGATTCTTGGTGAATAAAAAAAAGGCCTTTCATATAAGGTAAGCAATAGGGGTGGGCGTGGTCTGGTGTTCACCTCAAACTCAAACTGGAATTGGAACCGATACTATTTAACCAGTTTCGGTTTTAGTGAATTTTTTTTTTTGGAAACCAGCTAATTCTATTTGAACATATTCTGGTTTTTCAGGTTTTTGGACCGGAATTTATTTTTAAAACTTTTTTTTTTAATACAAATTCAAACCTTTTTTTTTTGGCTTGAAAATTTACAAATGATCCAATTTCATACAAAGAGAGATATTGGGCCTAAAAAAGAGAGATGTTTTGAAGTTGGGCTTTGTGAAATATTAGTTATGAGATTAAAAACGTAGCATTAGAGTTAAATAATTTTGCAAAAAAAAAAAAAATATATATACACAATTGGTCCGATTTCGGTTTGGTGCGGTGTGAAACCGAAATAAAACCAGTTGGAACCAGTTCGGTCCAATTCAGTGCCGGTTTGTTGACTTTTTTAGTCAACCAATTTTTTTCCCTTTTTTTTTTTTTTTTTTCCATCTGGTCTAGCTCAGTGCTGGTTTGTTGACTTTTTTAGTCAACAATTTTTTTTTCCCTATTTTTTCCATCTAGTCTGGTTCGAAATTTCCGTTTTTCCCTTTTATGCCCACCCCTAGTAACCAACTCAAGGATAACAACCTTGGGTAGTGCTTCGAGGGTAAAGTTTCTACTCTCTTTTTCTCATAGTCAAGAGTGTCTAGGAGAGGAACAATCTAAACAAAGCCTTAAGATATTTGGGGTTAGTTTTTTTAAAGCTCAAAGATTCATTTTTAGCTTTCGTTGCCTTGGGTTACTTCTAACCTCATCTTTGTGGCCAAATCAAACTAAAATTTTAATGTTTCTTGTAGTGTTGTGGCGGGTGCTTTGGAGGAAGGTGGGATGAGGATGGAAAGAGATTATGATTTTTTATTCTTTTATATTTATTTTTTAAAATACAAATGTTTAATTATTATTTTTAGACACATGTCACTTGCATGGCAAACACTTGTTCAAAAAGGTGGGTCCCCTTCATGGCACTTGAGCCACTTTAACAGATTTTATAACAGACTTGACTGTAATGGGGCAAAGTGAAACGTTAAACATTGGTCAAAAGAGACAATGTGTGTCAATTTGAGTTTTGGGGTATAATATGAGATTTGACCATAGTTTTAGATGGAAAAAAATGAGAGGCATAGCAAGCCCAAACATCGGAATTGGGCTTATCAGGCATCCGCATAGCAAACTCCCATACTTGATACAAATTTTGGGCCGGCATGTCCCCAAGAGCTTCACCATGGAAAGAATAATGCTCCATGCTTCGTTTTAGTAGTCCTTATTCATACTTCCAAAGATCTCATGGCCCTTATCAAACCAGCCCAGCATATGTCCACAAGCTGAGAGATCATTCAGAAATGTAATGAAATTGGGTTTAGTTTGGTGTTCCCACTGCATTATACTAAACTAAACAGCTCATGAAAATACATTCTTTTGGGGCATGTAGTCAAAACTTCTCGGCCTATCCTCAATTCTTCCACATTTTTGGAAGAGCACTTCGCATCTCTATGTCCGCAAACAATTCAAGTCTTCATAGGTTGACTTTGGACTTGTTGGCCAGCTTCAAATGCCGCTAACACCAAGGAGGATTTAAAAAACAAAAAGGATTGTTTAAGGATTTGGTGGGTTTTGCTTAGTGGGATTTTTGGTTTCTCATCGAGAGTGAGTGAGTGAGGAGAGAGAGAGAGAGGGAGAGAGAGAGGTTGACACATAGCGGGATGATTGGTGAGCCCTCTTTGCGTATTTGGGAAAAATAACTAATTTTTGAGAGACCTATTAAACGTGGTATTTTGGAGTTATTCAAATCGTGGTTTTTCTGCTTGGGCTTTGGCCTCCATTTTGCCTTTAAAAAAAAAAAAAAAAAAGCAGCAGTTTTCTCTGCTGCAAATGAGAGTGAAAATGGAGTGTGCAACTGCAGGAAGGTTCTTTGGTCCTTCAAGTTCAAGATTGTCAAATCCAAGGAGGAGGAGGATAGTGCTGAATAGAAATAATGGACTGAGTGCCCACAACTTGTGCTCTTATTCTAAATTCAAAATTCAAGCTCAAACTCATCTCTCATCAGAGGTAATTTCTCCATTTCCCCCCACCTTTTTTTTCTTCTTATTATAAAAAAAATGAAAAAAGAAGCAAATGCTAATTTTGATTGTGGGTTAAATTGGGTATGTAAAAGGAGATATGGACCGATGAAGAACTTTAAACTCGATACATGTTGTAAGGGATTGAAAGTTGTGGTTGTTATTGAGATAATTTAGCTTCATTTTATGCGTTTTTGTGGGCAGCTGTAGTCTAAGTTAAATAGATATGCTTTAATATTTGTATACGGAATTCATTTGTGGACGGCTGAAAGTTTTAGAATTCAAGGGGGAATAAATTTTGCGTGGAAGAGGAATCCTTTTGGTATTGGTTAAATTTTTTTGAAACTGTGAAACTAATCAAAATCAGTACTAGAAATTATTTGAAGCCTAAGTCTAGACTCTAGCCCATCATATATATTCAATTTGTAAATTACTCTGACATTCTAAAACAAAGTCATAGATACCACAAACGTTTCAATTTTCATGTTTATTGTTATAGTCACTATTATTAACTAGTCAAACTTCTATATACAGGTAGGCATTGCAAAGCAAGGAAGTTTGACTGATTTTGGCGTTCAGGAATTCGTTTGGCCTTCTCCTACTGATGAAATCCCATTTTGGAAGAAGGCTTTCCCTTCTTGGGATGCGAACTTGGAAGTTCCCTCTGAAGTAAAGAAGGATTCCAAACTCATGCACATAATTCATGTCACAGCTGAAATGGCACCAATAGCTAAAGTTGGTGGTCTTGGTGATGTTGTAACTGGACTTGCACGAGCATGTTTATCGCGGGGCCATAGAGTAGATATAATGCTTCCTTTCTATGAGTGTATCCAGAGGGAGCAGATCGATGACTTGACGTTGATCACAACATATAACTCTTATCATGATGGAAAGTGGATTCCCACTCATGCGTATAGTGGCACAGTTTCAGGAATCCCAGTTATATTTATTGACCCATCACATCAGTTCTTTAAGGGCCAACATGTGTACGGGGGTTCATACAATGAGCTGGAGGCATATCTGTTCTTTAGTCGTGCTTGCCTTGAATGGATGCAGGTTGTTATCTGTACTTCAACTCAAACTCATAGAAAATTAATTTTTTCAGTTCATATTTATGTGCATTGATTCAAAAAGTCAACTTGGTCTCCTGGCCTAGAAATGATAAGATTGTAGAGGCTTTGTTTGTTGGCATATTGGCTTTGAGTTTTAATTTGCATGAAAAAATGGATATGGAAGCGAAGGACTGCTTGAATTCATGGTCCCATGAATGAGTTGCATATGTAGTGTTGTTTGAATATTTGTAATACTAATATACACTACACAGGAAAAAAACAAATAAATAACTTCCAACATTCCAAATCAAGTGTTTCTCAGCTGTTCTGCCAAGTTATTTGTAGCATGATATCCTTGTTACAATTTATTTAAAACTGTTGACTTCACAAATTTTGTTCTTCCAATTTCTGACAAGAGCATACATCATAGCAGGTGACTGGAACACAACCTGATATCATTCATGTCCATGAATGGCAGACAGGTGCTTTACCCTTGCTTTATTGGGATATGTATCATTATCTTTCACTTCAGGTATTTACTTCTGTTATCACTACTGTGTCATCTTCAAGGTTTCTGATGGATAACTATGTTGTAATATAGTTCATTTTCTGCATATAATATTAATATCACCTTGTGTGATTCAATAATTTGTAGAAACCGAGAATAGTATTGACAATCCATAACATGGAGCATTATGGTGAATGTAGGTAAGTGAAAAAAATTTCTTATAGAGAAAAGTAAATAAATGCTTGTGTACTCTTATTTTTTCAATATACTTTGTCCCCTTGAGCTATTTCTGCTCCATTAATTTGATTTGATCATTCTTTCTTAGTTGAGAATCCTTGGATTTCTTTTTACCTGACTGAACTGTCTCAATTATTTATAGTGTCAGCTAATATTGCAAGGTTTTACATGTGCTTTGTTCATGTTCTACTGATAAAAAATCCCAGTAAATTTCTTCTTAAACTCAATCATGGATCAGGAACCTATGACTTTTAAGCATATGTTTCACATAAAACTATTGAAGTGATTCTTAGCCAATTCTTGTAACTTGTTTCTGATAGGTATAGCCCCAATATTGGAATTGTGTTAATATGAATATCCTTGAAACTTTCAGATTGCCTCACATATACAGAATCTAAAAATTATATCTAACAACACCTAGTAAGTATTTTTTAAAAATATTTTTTTATTGTTGCTTTTTCACTTTAGTATTTCATTCCTCCGTTCCAGAAAGGATGCTATGTGACCTGTCAGTAATGGACTTCAGTTATCTAACAACAAAATACTTGTTTTATTTCTTGTATTCTTAAATTCATGTGACATTTTGTGATCCATGCAACTTCTAAAAGAGCTGTTTCATTAATGTATATGAAGTTCTTTAAGTCTTCCAAAATATCTTCATAACCATTGTTTTATTTTTATGGCAGACAAGAGCAACTTAACATGTGCGGTCTTGACGGATCTCTATATGCAACCTTTGACAAAGTGAGCTCTTTACATGGATGTGATTCGTGTGTGTGTTTTTATATTTTATAAAATTTTAATTGGTTCTTTGCCACATGCGGTCACAGAGTAATATCATAGATGCTGGGTTCATTGCTTGTGCTAATTAGGCTGAAGCTATGTATTGAGATTTTAATCTGGTGTTGGATTTTTCATCAATTGATAACATGTTTCTTTGGTCACACCGAACTATTACCTTCTAGGTAGAAGGAAAAACAGTATTTTTCATGTGTGTGTATATTTGTCGGTACCTTTGCAAACTCAGATCAGCCCCGGTTGAATTTTCAAATTACTCGCTTTAACAGCCAAAACTTACCATGTCTCTCACACTTATCAATGTGGTCTAGGCAGTTGATGATCGAACTGTTGGTCACAATCCTGAGAGGTTAAGCTTATTGAAAGGTGGAATTGTCTACAGCAATGCAGTAGTGTAAGTGGTGTTACTGATTTTTTGGTTGTTTTTTTTATTTCTTGATAAACTCATATTTGCAGTTGATAATATCCATAGCCAGCCATGACTAAGTAATGCACCTTTTCTTTGTATATTTTTTTAATGCCTTGAGTTGTCTAACTACGTTTGCCAAATGATATAGAAAAAGGTTGCTTTTCATAAAAACTAAAATAGGGTTTACATTTTGGCCAAGTGTTAAAATATTTGCTGTTGGTGGAAAGAAAAGGGGTGTAGTTCTGGGAGATGTGCTATTATGGCAATTTTCTGGGTTATGGATGGAAAGGAATATGAGGGTTTTTGAGAATGTGCTTCGTGAGCAGGTGAAGTGCATATGGGATAGGGTTCACTTTTGGGTTTCTTTGTGGGCATCTGTAGCTTCAGAGTTTAAAGAGCTGTCTTTCTCTGTTCTATCATTTTGGAAAGCAGCTGTTTTTGGTAACTCTGGTATTGTGTTACTAGGTCTCTCTTAAGATAGAGTTGATGTTGCAGGTTTCATGTTAAGCTTTTTTAGAAGTGTACTAGTTAACTATCTTTGTACTTATTTTCTATTTAATGGAAAGTTTTGTTTCTTATTACAAAAACAAAAATCATCCATTTGAGACTGCATCTCTTCCTTTGAGAGGGTACCAGTATCAGTACCAAAGTCATGGTTGTGCCCAGGCTTCCCCACATCAGTCACATTCAGAGTTAATCTGTATTATCAAATTGAGCTTCCCCTCACGCATCTTCGAAAAGTGGTGCAACAGTTAGAGTATACTTGTCCTGTGGGATAGAGTAAAGCATCAAGGTCTTTCTACTCCTTTCTCACTGACAGATACATATACCTGCCTTAAAGTAGCAAAAGGGCCTCTACCAAGAACTTGATTAAATTCAATATTAAGTCCACACAAAGTTTCTTTAATTTCCTTCAGTGTCATCATATATTTTCCATTGTGCCTGTGCAGGCATGAGCACACACCCACCCACATTGGCACAGACAAGCTCCCTTGTATCCATTATGTCAACAAGTGATTCTTCTTTCACTTTCAGTACAGTTTCTCCAACATATCTCAAGGAAACACTCTGCTCTGGATGGCTTTCAAGTACTTTGATAAGACACCGTGATAAGTAAGTTCCTTAATTGTGATAATAAACACAAATGGTTTTGCATTTTTATTAAAATCGAGGTTTCCTATAGATTGCTCTGTGGTTGAATCTGACGTTATTTCTTTGTAAGGAATTGAATCAGACATTGTTGAACTACTGTTGCAGTACAAGATCCGGCAATCAGATAGTTGCACTTAGTGATCCCTTTTCATGCCTTTTTGCCCCTTGAAAAACTGCAATAACATTATGCTTTTTGCATATCACTTGTCTTTAAATTCAGCTTTATTTCTATTTCTCCTCTCTGATTAAGAATATAAAACCTCTTATTGTTTTTGCATCTGTTGATATTTAAATTTCATGTAATTCTGTAGGTACTTAGGTATAGTAAATGGAATAGACACTGCGATGTGGAACCCTTCTACTGATGTTTTCTTGCCTTCAAAGTTCCATGGTAAGAACTTGTGAGTAAGTTTGTATTAAATTTGCAATTTGATCATATATATTTTTGAAGCTTTTCCTTTTCAAATATATATAATTTTTTTTTTTTTTTGGAAGCTTTTCTTATCTATCATTTTGTTGAAGTAGTTTTGGAAGTAAAGCTAGATCAGTAAATGTCATAAGATTACTAGATGAGGATGGAAAATGTTATTTCTCCGTGTCGTGTGTGTGTGTGTGAGTGAGCATGCGCCTGTTTGTATGTTCAACTGTGTAACTCACGTAATAAATGTCTTAGATATAGAATATTATATTCTTTTCTATTTTGCTCTTCCTCCCTCGATTGTAATTAATGGGGATCTTGGTGGCCTCTGTACCTATTTGCATAGGCTAAGAAATAATCTTCGGTGTAGTTTTCATTACAGTATTTGTTTCTTATAAAATAGAATATTATACTACATTAATTTAATTTCTACTTTGTTTTAGTAGTGTTTAATTATTTTAATTTTTTCTTTTCCTTGATTTCCTTTTAGATTACCTTTATTAATAGGCCATCCTTGTAACTGAACCCTAGTTTTGCCTTTCAGTTTTTAGATTAGAAGACTAAAGTTAGAGTTATCCAGAATTTTTATTGTTTTTGTTCTCTTCTTTTTTTCCTATGTGCTACATCTTCATCTGATAAACTCTAGTTTACCTGCAAAAGTGCAAGGTATTAGATGGACCAGTACTTGAATTTGTTGAGATATAAGTTTGAGTGATCCAACTTGTGGTTCTGCACGCTCAATATCTACTTCCTCTAAAAGAAGCTGAGAGAGAGAGAGAGAGAGAGAGAGAGAGAGAGAGAGAGAGAGAGAGAGAGAGAGAGAGAGAGAGAGAGATCAGTGGGATCCTATCCCTGACATCAAACACTATTCCTATATACAATTTTCAGTTGAGTTAATGATCATGACATCTACCAGCAGCATATATCTCTGTGCTGGCAAGAACTTCTATGCCAGTGGCTGTAACTCTTGGCTGGCATTTTAATTACAGAATCCATTAAAAAATGCATAAATTACTAGGATTTATTTTCAGTTCCGGAAAAGATTAACAAAGAAAGACTCCTTAGCTTAGGAGTGGCATGGGTAGTACATCTGTGGAGGCGTGTTGGATGGTATAAGTACAAGTCTCCGGTTTATTGTTTTTGAAAGTTTACACTTCTTTGGAGTGTCTGTTAGTCTTATCCTTAATGTATGTCAGGTTGACCAGGATAAACAGGGGTGAAGGGTCCATGCAATGCTGGAAACTCTGTTACTAAGAATTTAACCCAATGCACAGTAATTTTTATTCTCATTATCCTTTGTTCTGTCTCTTGCAGCTCAAAACTCTGAGGGCAAAAAGTTATGCAAATACTTTGTCCAAAGAGGACTTGGTCTGGCCTCGGGAAACCATGTGCCAGATACTGCACTCAAGGTGCCCTTGGTTGTGTGCATCACTCGCTTAGTTGCACAAAAGGGTCTTCATTTGATTATTCATGCAATTAAGCAAGTTGAAGAACTTGTAAGTTTGTTACTGCATTACATTCTTTTGTGCTCCTAAGTTGTGCCTTGGGTGTGTGGATAGATGAGTGGGCATGGATGCGTTGGTGCATGCACACTTGCATATGCATGTGTGTATACTTAAGTTTTCCTGTATGTGTTGTCAGACAGTTTGACAGTTATATGAGACCGGGCCCTTAAGAAAACTAGCAGTGTTATGTAAGCTGGCACAAGATTGGTTTTAGAAACAAGATGTCCAACAGACCCGACAGAAAGACATTGTTTGGAGAGATTATTTAATTTGTTATGAAAATTTTGGCAATTCTTTGCCTGTATTTTTTTTCTTCACATTTGTGCTTTAGATCTTCCTGACTACAATCTCAATTAAGAGTAGAGAATGTGTTTCTGATGATTTTCTCTTTGCTCCAAATGCTGGAGTCAATTTCAGGGTGGACAGATGGTTATACTGGGAAAAGCTCCTGATTCCCGGGTTGAAAGTGAATTTGAAGGTCTTGCGAATTCGGTAATGGATTTGACGTTTATGTCTCTCAAGTTATACTAGGATTCAAGACACAATAATGTCTGAATTACTCTGTTTTTTCTTGTTTTTTGTTTTCTCATATTTCCCTTGTTGGTTCTCTCTTTGTTTAACCATGATTTGGCTTGTAAGTCTTTGGTTAATGACCATTCAAATAACTCGAAGAGTGTAAACTAGATTTGGAGTGTATACCCAACAGTAGCTTTACAGAACCCTGTTTTTTTAAAGCCAAATCACCCTCTCCCTTCATCTGGGATATGCTTCAGGCTGTCAGATTTCAAAGCTTAGCAAGGAAATTTGTATGCTCCATGCTGTCGGCTCTTCTAGGTTCCCAATTATCTAATGCTATCTTAGTCTGTCCAATATCAATATGATAGTACTCAATTTTTCAGAGTCAGCCCTTGCCTTATTAACTGAAACAAGTCTACAAGATATTTGGAAATGAATGACTATTTTAGAATAGAAAGATAACTGCATTGAGAACCAGAAAAAGGAGGCATTTTATTATATTACTGCACTTATAGTGTGGCTCACAACACAAATGTCTAATAAATGTATTTCTTACACCAAACAATCTAGATGCGATTTTTTTTTTGTTCTGTTTTTCCCAGTTGTCATGCTTCTCACTTTACATAGTGTCCCATATATGAGAGGATTTGAAATTTGTGATTTTGTTAGTAATTAATAATCATCGAAAGCTTATCGTTTTTTTAGTCGCTAAAATTGGAATAATACAGAGAAGATGTCAGAAGTATCCTTGACAAAAAAAAGGATTAATGATGCGAACAAAAGTATCCTTTACAAGAGCAACAGGATATTCAATATTACATGAGATATTGAGTTTTGTGGAAGATCTGTGATTATTAAATATTTTTCTTGTTTTCTATACCCTACCTTTTGAGTCAAAGCAAGCTGACAGACATTCATAGTTTGTACCGTTTTTGTAGCATAACCAAGGTCCCAGCATTCGGATATTGTTGATGTATAGGTAATCAATCTTGAAACACCATCCAATTCATAATTTACATTTAATTGTACTTACAGATCTGTTTAAATACTATATTCATATTTTCTTATTCAGTGTTGGAACTTATTGTCGTGGGAAGATATAAATTTATTCCATACAATAGCTGAAGTGCCTGTCCTTTCTATATAAATTTCTGTTTATTGTCCAAGAAAGCTTACGGCTGATGTTTCTGCTTACTGAATAAGTGTTGTTTCTGTTTTGCTTTGCAATGCAGTGAGGAGCTATCCCACTTGCTGTATGCTGCTGCAGACTTTATACTAGTTCCTTCCATGTATGAGCCATGTGGACTTGCCCAAATGATTGGAATGCGTTATGGGGCAGTATGTACTTCTATTGGACAATTAAATCCTACCATTTGATTTTTTCTTTAGTGATGGCTATATACTAACAACTCTTCTGAAGCATTCTAGAGCTGGGAAACTATGTCTCACTAGCTACAACGTCTTGTCTATCTCTGGCTTTTTGCTTGTATAGCATTATATATAAGATATTTTTATTCACATTGCAGTAAATAGTAGATACACAAAATGAGTTAGTAGAGAAAACCAAAGTTATTTAAAGGTCTCACTTAGGTTGAATCAATTGTTTCAGGTCCCAATAGTTAGAAAGACTGGCGGTCTTGCAGACACAGTCTTTGACATGGATGATGAGCCAAACCATGAGATGGCCAATGGGTAACTTCCTTTGCAATTTCTGAATATTAAATTAAGCTTTAACGAATTGGCTCACAACTTGAATCCACTGCGCACCAATTTGCTTGAGAAGCTAGGCAAATGCCTATTTACTATTAACCAGAGGCATTTTTCTCAGCTTTAAATACTAGGAAATAACTACTTTGGTCAGGTGTGGTGGTCATGGTGTCTATAAACTGAAATTCTTTATGGTGCGTAGGAAAACAAATTATTGACTGTAGAAATAAAGTCAAGCTGCAATGATGCACTAACCAAATATTTACTAATATGTATTGTAACAAGAAAAGCATTGTAAACTCAAACTTGAAGAAAATGTAGAGAGCATGAAAACCAAGTAAGAAACTAGACAAGACACAGGACCGGAATGTGTTTCCAATCTTAAATCATACTAAATTATTGCTAAAGATTATTCAAATTTTCATCCAAAGGCCTAAAGTTACAAGTGGGCCGGAGCAACAAATTATGGCACAAGCAGTTCATGAGGAAGAATATGAAATTCCTTCTTAGTTTGTTTTAATCTCACTGTGCTGTCATGAATATGCTGTGTTTAAGTTGGTGGAGATTTTTACTGATGGATCAAGTCAAGGACAATAAAACAGATTTATCATCATAGATTAGGGTACACCTTCCATGTACCAGGGTTGAATTAAGCCTTAATTATTAAAGAAAACGGATCAAAGAACAAGGTTTGCAGGTCTTTGGTTACTCTCCAGAGCTTAGGCTAACCATGTTTCTTTGATTTGCCTCAGACCACATGAACTTGTTTATACTAATTTCTTACGAGTGTTTATTCTGCACTTTAGAGTGATTATTTCTTGATTATTAAGTCACTGAACATTGTGTTCACCTTTCACTCATCCTCAATGTTTAGATTAGGAATTCTCTCTCCTTCTCTTTCTCTTTCACACACACACAATTTAGTTTTAAGTGAAGGTACTAATTTACAATTAAGAGAAGAGTGCAGAGACAAGCTCTTTTTAACTGCTAGCTGACTTTTTTCTGTCATATTTCATTCAAAGCTTTGCCATTTATTTATTTTCAAGAGAAGGGATCCTTTTTTTTTTGTGGTACTGTTCCTCACCAGATGATTGAAAAATACATGCTCTGAGGTGCTAGTTTACATTACTAGGGTGACAGTGTGTTGCATATGCCCTGGCTGTGTGTTCTAAGTATTATCGTAGAAGTGTACCTATGAATGCTGCAAATTTGTTTTTGTTAGGTTTGTTTTTGAAGGAATTGATGAAGGATCCCTAAGTAGGGCTCTAGGTCGTGCATTTGCTTGCTACAGAAACAGTAAGTTCTGCCTGTATCATTATTATTATTATTATTTTAGAACCTCTGCTTGTACCATTATTAAATGTCTTTCATATGGAAAAAGTTGTTGAATTTCAAATTTCGGTGCTGAAACGACAGGGACCGAAGTGGTAAAAGTGGCAAACTACAGGGACCAAAAGTACTTTTTGCCTAGATTCAGAACAGTTTTCTGGCATTAAAATCATGAAAACAGATAATAGTTTGAAAATATGCAGCCAAATCAGTTTCCACAACTGGTTTTTCACAAAAGTTTCTGGAGAAATAACTTAAAAACGGAAATGGGGTTTTTTTTTTTGTTTTTTGTTTTTTTTTTTTTTTTCGAGAATCTGGTTTAAGTTTCAGAACGGAAATTTTTTAAACTATTGAACAATACGGAAACTGTTCTGAAGCTATATTTGAAGCTATTGTCTTTTGTTTTTTGAAGCTATATTTAAAAACTCAGCCTACTGCAGCCCAAAGCAGTTCAAACGTTGTTTTAGATGGTTGCAATTTGATCAGAGTGTCAGTCATTGTCTTTGTTTTTTTAAATTTTGTTTATCTTTTTTCATTTTTCTAGTATTCTGTTAATTACAGGTGCAGAACCAGATGAATGGAATGGCATTGTTAAGAAGGTTATGGCAGTTGACAATAGCTGGAACAACACAGCTGGAAAGTATATTGAGATTTATGAATCAGTGAGAGCATGATAGCTACGGCTTTTAGAAGGGGATTGCTACAGAAGCTTCAGTTTTCCCTGGGCTTAAATTCCTAGTGCTGGATGATCCTTAATGGTGTTCATCGGCCGTATTTCGTTAGTAAGGGGATGCGTTAAAGCAAGGTTTCTTCGCTTTGCATCTAATAGAAGTTGGAACCACGATGAACCCAGCTGGCAATGCATCATCCCAAGGCCTTGGCTCAGATGGTGGAAATGGACATTGTAAATGCTGATTATAAACTAGTGGGTTTCGTTTTACTTGCTTGTACGCTAGTTGGTTTTGTATATGATGAATTGTAAGTTATCCACTCTGAGGAAAATGGTTCTGAGTAAATAGATGACAGAGTATAAATATATTGTGCTAAAAACTACTAAAACTACTACACAATTTTGAGTTCCATAACCACAAGTAGAAGATCCTCTTTCTTACAGTAAAAAGGTCGATTGGCATTGTATGCAAATGTCTGTAGAGAAGCCAGCCTTCGGAAGGCTAAAATGTTAAAATGTTAAAGTATTTAAAATTGTTTTATGTTAAAATGTTATAGAAATTCCCCGTGGAACTCTAAAATCTGTTTAGGCAGCATTTTATAACAAAGATAGGAGAAAACGAAAAAATAAAAGTAAATATGACACATCTAAAGCTTGAATTTCTTTGCATAAGCTTGCTTGTTTGTGACCTACACACCTCACTCTATTGTTTTACTTATTATGTGTCATTTATCTAATAACATCCCACCCTACAAAAATTTATGTTCTGTCCTTACAAAGAAATATATGATGTAGAATGTACGGCCGAGTTGATTGAGGAACAGCTAGACAGGCGCGCACGTAATCATGGCATTAAAGTCCAATATGTGCAAGTATGGGCCTCGAGCTCAGAATCGGGCCCATGACCTATCGTTTCGAAAAAGAACGGCATGACAAGTGCAACACACTGCTTTGCTGTGATGTATGGCCAATTTTAGCCAAATTCTATTGTTTACTTTGATTTTTTAGTGTTTAAAGTTTTTAGAATATTTTGGGGAACTTTTATTATTTTCCTTTTTGTTTTCTAATTAGCTTTCCTAGCAAGTCTAGGATTTCTCATTAGCTTTCCAAGCAAGTCTAGAGTTTTCTTGCATAAAATGAATGTGTTGTAGCATCCTAGATCATTTATCTTATTTTCAATCAATATATTTCAGGTTTACTCAATTTCTCTGGTGGATTCTAGTTTGTTGGTGGATTCTAACATTATTACTTGTAGGGTTATTGTTCGATCTCCCTATCCCTTATATCTCGCTATGTCAGTTGGTATCAGAGCCAGGTTTTTGTCTGACTTGGAAGTGCCTCCAATGGCTCGTCTAGAAGGAGAAGATAGGACCCATAGAGATGGGGAACCAATCACTCGTGATAAATTCAATACAACAATCGAGGGTATACATCATATGATCCTGACCTTGGGAAACCAAGCACGGCCATATGAAGATAAAGGAGAAGACTGGCGTCAATGAACTACGCCCTCCACGGCGCCCTTGTCAGGAAGTAGCGATGCGGAGTCGGAGGAAGAAATTCATGATGATCATGCCCAACCCAATAACCAACTCCAAGAAGGCCATCGCTTGAAGACTGAAATTCCATATTTCAATGGGCATTTACAAGTTGAAGATTTATTGGATTGCCTTGTCGAAGTGGAGAGGTTCTTTGAACTTATGGAAGTCCCCGAGGTGAAGATGGTGAAGCTAACAACTTTTCGTATCAAATGAAGTGTTGCAGTATGGTGGGATCAATTAGAGAAGACGGGCCAAAGGCAAGGCAAAGCTCTTGTGTGGACTTGGCGACAGATGAAGCAATTAATGATGGCTTCCTCCCTGCAGACTTTGAGCAATATTTGTACCGCCTTTAACATAATTGCATCCAAGGCCATAGGACGGTGGTAGAGTATACATCTGAATTCTAGGGCCTTGCAGAACGTAAAAGCCTAGATGAAACTGATAGTCAATAAGTGGCAAGGTATATGAATGGGCTTAAACCTTCCATCCAAGATCGAATTGGGTTGCAATAGGCCAATAGCATGGTCCTCAAGGCAGAGCTTAGGGAGAATGAGAGATGATTGAGTTCTGGCAATTTTTAGAAGAAATCTACCGATTCACTTGTCCGTGCAAAAGACAAAGGTAAAGAAGTTGCATAGGTTCCTGGGAATAATAATACTAACAAATGGTAGGGCACAAAATAAGCATTATAAGGTAGTAGCCGTACCTGGGGTTACGGGTTGTTTCCAGAGATTCGAATCCTTATGCAAAACCTAATGGAGATCATTATTATCGTTGCAGCAAACCAGGCCACAAATCCAACGATTGTCCCAATCGTCAGCAGTTAACTTGGCTGAAGCGAATGAGGATGACAATGAGGATCATGGTGCTGATGAAGATTATGAAGGAGATGATTTCTCCTATGAGGAAGGCAATGAATTAATTCACCTAGGCATGGAGCGAGTGTTACTCGCACCATGACAAGAGGAAGGGCAACGACATAAGGTCTTTCGATCTCTTTGTACCGTCAACAACAAGGTGTGCAGTTTAATTATCTAAAATAGTTAAATAATTATCATATATCTAAAACAGTCATGGATTATTTAAATTTGCCAACAGAGAAGCATGAATCACCTTATTCCTTAAGATTGGTGAAGAGAGACCCTTTAGTTTAGGTGATAGAAGTTTGCAAGGTACCGCTGTCCATTGGTAAGCATTATAAGTCCGAGGTTCTTTGTGATATCATTGATATGGATGCTAGTCACATTTTATTGGGTTGACCTTGGCAGTTTGATATAGATGCCACTCATAAGGGACGTGATAACGTGTATGTTTTCAATTGGAGCTCTCATAAAATTGCTATGGCTCCCGTGAACGACTATGGCAAACTTGAGTAATTCCAGTTTCCTCACCATAGTTAGCAATGAACGCGATTGTTTAGAAGCCATTAAAGATGAAAAAATGATTTATCTCGTGGTGATGAAAGGGTTGTTAGCTGTTGAACCTGAGAAAGTTGAAATCCCAAAAGAAGTGCAGAAAATTTTGTAGGGATTTAATGAGTTGATTGCTGATGACCAACCCAACTAGCTACCTCCCATGAGAGATATCCAACATCAGATTGATTTGGTGCCTAGAGAAAGTGTCTCCAATATGCCATATTACCGCATGAGTCCTAAGGAGAATGACATTCTATGAGAGAAGATAGAAGAGTTACTGCAAAAAGGGTTTATCCATGAGAACATGAGTCCTTGTGCAGTCCTAGTATTCCTGGTGCCCAAGAAAGACAAAACATGGCATATGTGTGTTGATAGTAGGGCGATCAACAAAATTAGTATCAAATACTGATTTCCAATACCGCGGTTGGAAGACATGCTGGATGTGTTTGGGGGTTCTAAGGTGTTTTCGAAGATAGACCTTCGAAGTGGTTACCATTAGATTCGCATCAAGCCGGGTGATGAGTGGAAAACTGCGTTCAAAAGCAAGGATGGCTTGTATGAGTGGATGGTGATGCCTTTTGGCTTATCAAATGTGCCAAGCACTTTTATGCGCCTTATGAACTAGGTTCTTCATCCTTTTATTTGGTTCTTTCGTTGTGGTGTATTTTGTTGATATTTTGATTTACAATCGAACTAAGGAAGAACATTTGGAGCATTTGAAATAGGTTCTTTGAGTTTTGGAGGAAAACTGACTTTTCATCAACCTGAAAAAGTGTAATTTTTGCACCAATTAATTACTCCTTTTGGGTTATGTTGTTGGCAAGGATGACATTCAGGTCGATGACAAGAAGATGCGAGCTATTAATGACTGGCCTACCCCGAGAACAGGAAGCGAGTTACGAAGCTTTCATGGGTTGGCTACCTTTTATCGAAGGTTTGTTCGTGATTTTAGCACCATTATTACATCCATCATTGAGTGTTTGAAGTAGGGAAAGTTTCATTGGGGTAATGAGCAAGAGAAGAGTTTCACCCTTGTTAAGCACAAGTTGTGCACGGCCCTGGTCCTAGCCCTTTCCTAACTTTGAGAAGATATTCGAGGTCGAATGTGATGCAAGTGGGGGTGGGAGTAGGTGTAGTTTTGTCGCAAGAGAAGAAACTAGTGGCCTTTTTCAGTGAAATACTTAGAGAAGCTCGCTAAAAATGGAGTACTTATGAGCATGAATTTTATGCAGTGGTTCGTGTTTTGAAACAGTGGGAGCATTACTTGGTGCAACTTGAATTTGTACTATATACAAATCACTAGTCCTTGAAGTTTCTCAACAGTCAGAAATCCATGAGCAAGATGCATATAAGGTGGAGTACCTTCCTATAGAAATTCCCTTTTGTGATTAAACATAAATCAGGTACCCTTAATTGTGTGGCAGATGCTTTGAGCAGAAGAGCAAACATGCTAGTTATTTAAGGAGATTTGGTCCAAGTGTGTTCTCAACCAACCTGTTATAGATTTTCACCTCACTGATGGTTATTTATTTAAGGGCAAAAAACTCTATATTCCTGAGACATCGTTGAGAGAGAAGCTAATTCGAGATTTACATGGAGGCGGCCTGAGTGGACACTTGGGAAGAGACAAAACAATTGCTGGCATGGAGGAGCGATATTATTGGCCACAATTGAAAAATGATGTGGGAAAAATCATGCAAAAATGCTACACCTGTCAAGTGTCTAAAGATCAGTCACACATTGGTCTTTCATCTTTGCTGTGCCTGTTTGGGGGGGGGGTATTATTGGTGAAAAATGAGTGAAAAAATTATAAAAAATTTTACCCCGTCAAGTGTCTAAAGATCAGTCCAACACATTGGTCTTTACATGCCTTTGCCTGTGCCTAATGATATTTGGTAGGACCTGTTCATGGACTTCGTGTTGGGACTCCCCCGTACATAAAGGGGAGTAAATTCTGTTTTTGTTGTTGTTGACGGGTTCTCTAAGATGGCGGGCTTCATCGGGTGCAAGAAGACGAATGATGTTGCTAGCATAGCCAAATTATTTTTCAAGGGGTTTGTTCATTTGCATGGAGTACCCAAATCCATCATCTCTGCTAGGTGACACCAAGTTCCTTAGTTACTCCTGGGTTACTTTATGGAAGATTTTGGAACCGCGCTTAATCGTACCCCAAATTGATGGCCAGACAAGTTACTAACAGAACTTTGGGTAACAAGATCTATAGAACCTATGGAGACAAACCCAAACAATGGGATAACGCACTGCCTCAAGTGGAGTTTGCTTATAACAACACTGTTCATAGTGCCACAGGAAAATCACCATTTGCTTTGGTTTACACTTTGGTTCCTAGCCATGTGATTGATTTAGTGAAGCTACCCAAGAACCATGGTGTAAGTACCGCAACTAAGCATATGGCAGAAAATGTTCAAGTAATGGAGAATAAGGTCAAGGAGAGGTTGGAGAAAACCAATGCTAAATACAAAGGCGCCGCAGACAAACATAGGCGAGTCAAGGTGTTCAATGAAGGTGACTCCGTCATGGTCTATATAAAGAAGGAGAGGTTTCCAGTGGGTACTTATCGCAAGTTACAGCCCCACAAATATGGTCCCTACAAGATTCTAAAGAAGATCAACGACAATGCTTATGTTGTGGACTTGCCCCCATCCATGGAGATTTGAAGCACTTTCAATGTTGCTGACCTGTATGCATTCAATGAAGATGATCTACTCTATCTTGAAGATAACTCGAGGTCGAGTTCTTCCGAAATGGAAGGGACTAATATAGAACATATGGCCGAGTTGATCAAGGAACAGTTGGATAGGCGCGCACGTAATCATGGCAGTAAAGTCCAATATGTGCAAGTATGGGCTACGAGCTCAGAATCAGGCCCATAACCTATCGTTTCGAAGAGAATGGTGTGACAAGTGCAACGCACTGCTTTGCTATGATGTATGAGCTATTTTAACCAAATTCTATCATTTACTTTGACTTTTCAACGTTTAAAGTTTTTAGAATATTTTGGAAAACTTTTATTATTTTCCCTTTTGTTTTCTAATTAGCTTTCCTAGCAAGTCTAGGGTTTCTCATTAGCTTTCCAAGCAAGTCTAGGGTTTCTTTTGTATAAAAGGAATGCGTTGGAGTATCCTGGATCATTCATCTTATTTTTAATCAATATATTTGAGGTTTACTCAATTTCTCTGGTGGATTCCAGTTTATTGGTGGATTCTGACATTGTTACTTGTAGGGTTATCATTTGATCTCCCTATCCCTTATATCTCGTTGCGTCAATATACATTTACAATCTTTAAGAATATGTCATTCATTAATTGGTAGTAAAAAATTGGTTGATGAACAATGCAAGTATAAAGAACCAAAACGCACATGAGAAAACTAATATCAAAAGTACATATAAAAACATTGAAGACTGCTAAACATCTAAAGTTTGTTGACTGTGCCCACTAAGGCTGGGCATTTGGACCCGAAACCCAATCAACCCGCCTGAACCAAACCAATCGGGTTGAGTTGGTTTGGTTAATTTTTTTTTTGACATTCGGCTTGTGGACCTGAACCAACCCGATGCTTTTGGTTTGGTTATCTGGGCCCATATACTAAACCCACAGTTTACCCAACTCGACCTGATTATTTTAATTATATTTTAATATACACGTGTAAGTCATTTTTGGGGGTTATTACATTTCCCATACACCCTTCACCACTGGATACTCCCCTCGCCGCCATGTCTCCATCTCCAACTCTGGTCTCATCGCCAACTCTCCATCGCCCTCTCTGTTTTTAAAACCCTTTGATTTTGATCTCATCTCTCATCTCTCATCTATGCGTGTATGAGGAAGACTGTAAGGATCTTCACTTATGATACTTGGATTTATCTTCTTTTACTAAAATACTGTTGGAAAAAGTAAGAAAAAG
Organism: Prunus fruticosa; assembly: GCA_018703695.1. Taxonomy (NCBI): domain Eukaryota; kingdom Viridiplantae; phylum Streptophyta; class Magnoliopsida; order Rosales; family Rosaceae; genus Prunus; species Prunus fruticosa. Next base: position 17,849,929 of record CM031922.1, read on the forward strand.
TAAGTCTTAAAGACCAATAAGTTTTTTTTTTGTTGTTGAGAACTTTAGTTTTCCCTTCATAAAGCAACATGGGCTAAATACATATTATTTTAATTAGTGTGTACCAAAGTTGATATTGATATTGAATGATTTCTTCACCTTTTTGGTTGATATTGATTGATGAGTAAAATTTGGGTTATTGTAAACGTGCTCCAAAGTTTGATATTATTTTCTTCATGCTTTCTCTACTATTCTCTATTATATTCTTTGTTTTCAATGTCCGTAGGAAAAAATGAAAATATGTGTATGTATTTATCTTGTGTTTATGAATCTTTTCATTGTGTAAATCTGTCTATAGGAGAAAGCCAACTAGAGTTTGCATTGTGTAAATATGTGTAAATTTGTCTGCATTGACTCCCTTCTAAGTGCAAACGAGCTTAATTGAATAAACTGCCATTTATCAGAGAGAACCAGCTAGAGTTTAGGTTTGTGCTTAGAGTGCTCAAATATTGCTAATGGAGGAAGAGAGCCAATGAAAATCTCATGAACTGTTGCAAACAGTGGGAAAAACTCTAGCCACCCACGGTGGCTTAGAACTTCATAAACCTCTTTTTCTATTGACACACCCTTCAGAAAAGGAAAAGATAACTATTAAATAATGTGAGTTATATAAACAAATAGCTTCAGGCTGCATTTGCACAAGATCAAGCTATATATATGTTTTTGTGGACTCAAAATACAAATCCTCTTAAATTTCTTCAAGATTACTATTAACAAATTAGAAATAACAAATATATGTTTGAAAACCATCACAACTTCTTGTGCATATGTAATCATGTACAAATATGAGTAATAACACAGTTCAGTTATCTATTTATAATGTTTAATATAAACCTGTAATCTGAGTTATCACAAGTTTGATATTATTTTCCTCTTGCTTTCTCTATTATTCTCTCTGTTATTTTCTTTGTTTTCAATGTCTATAGGAAGAAGTGAAAATTTGTGTATGTATTTATCTTGTGTTTATGAATATTTTCATTGTGTAAATCTATCTATAGGCTTGACAATACAAAGTATGGAAGGAAGTTCTCAAACTCCTACCATTAACACATCTCTCACAAACCCAAATGAAAGTCGTAGTCCTATACGTACCACTGCTACCATTGAGCCATTAGTTCAAGGGGGAAAATCTACACTTCTCCCAATTCCTAAGAAGAGAGTACCCGTTAGGAAAGCATTGGAGGTTTGGAAGCATTTTACTAAGGACACGGTTGAACTGGGGAGTGATATAGGACCCTAGAGCTTCTTGCAATTATTGCCATCAATCTTATGCATGTGATCTTGTAAGAAATGGCACATCTACATTATTGCAACATTTGAAAGTTCAATGCACGGGAAATTGAAAGAGGACAACAAAGAAAAGGTTCTTTCATTTGATAAGGGAGGTTTAGTTTCACATACATATAGCAAAGAGAGAAGTAGACTTGCTTGTGTGAAGATGATAATAATTTATGAGCTTCCTTTTAGGCATGTGGAAGGGATTGGGTTTAACTTTTTTTTGTGAAAGAGCTACAACTTAGATTTGATCCACCTTCTCTTAGGACCATTGCTAGAGATGTTTGGTCTCTCTTTCAAGAAGAAAAGGCAAAACTCAAGAGTGTTATATCTCAAAATTCACAGAGTTCTCTTACCCCGGACACTTGGACTTCACTACAAAATGTGAATTATATGGCTCTCACAACCCAATTTATAGATGATGGCTAGAATTTGCACAAAAGGATCCTAAACTTTTGTCAAATTACAAATCATAAGGATGATGCCATTGGGAGACTTGTAGAAAAGTGTTTTGAGTGATTGGGGCATAGAAAAAGTATTCACTATCACACTTGACAATACAACTGCTAATGATGGTGCTATTAGGCATATGAGGAGGCAATTGGGTCAATAGGGTGCTCTTTTTTTGAATGGGGACTTTTTACATATGAGGTGTTGTGCTCACATCACTAATTTGATTGTGTTTGATGCGTTGTGTGAGTTGAATGATTAAATCAAGAGTATTCGGAAAGCTTGTATGTATACAAGATCCTCACCATCTCAATTGGACAAGTTTAGGCAATGTTCGATGTCGGAAAAGATATATAGTAAAGGTCTATTGCCTTTGGAGTGTAAAACAAGGTGGAATTCAACCTATGAGATGCTAGAGGCTGCCTTAAAATTGCAAAAAGGTTTTGAGAGGTTGGAAGAGGAGGACTCAAACTTTGCATCTTACTTTGAGGAAACCCTTGGACAACGTCTGGATGAAAGGCCAAAAAAGAAAGAAAAGAAGGCTTGAAACGCAAGGGAGTTTAAGAACAAAATTGAGTCCCCCGAGTGTAGTGGACTGGGAATATGCAAAGGTTTTTGTGAAGTTCTTGAAAAGGTTTTATGAGGCTACCTTGAAGCTTAGTGCTTATAAGACGGTAACTTCCCATGTAGCCTTCCATGAGATGTGCTCTATTGTTGATCTCTTGAAGAAATGATGACAAGTGAGGATCCTTTTATGAAAAAGGTGGCCACTTCAATGAAATCCAAGTATGACAAGTATTGGGTAATATTGGGGATGTGAACCAACTCCTAATAATGGTTGTGGTTCTTAATCCCCATTACAAAGTGGATTATGTCCACTTTAGATATGGTGATTTGGATGAGGATGCTTCCAAAGTTAATGCGATGATACGTGGGGTAAAGGATCTTGTAATGAAGTTGTACGAGGCGTACAAGAAAGAAGATCCAACTGCTGCCCAAGCTTATGTGGAGGCTAATTTCTAAGGTGCGGGGGAAACAAATATTGTTGACAGTGATGAAAGGCTTGAAAAATTTATGAGATCAAGAAAAGAGAAACATGTGGTTCAAATTGGGAATGAAGTTGATAAATATTTGTTGGAGCCTCATGAGAATCCTAAAAATGCTGGGTTTAATTTGCTAGATTGGAGGAAATAAAACCATCCAAGGTTTCCTGTTTTATCTAAGGTTGCAAAGGATATCTTTGATGTCCTTGTGTCAAGTGTTCCATCAGAGTCTGCCTTTAGTGTTGGGAGTTGTGGATCCTTTTCGGTCTTCTTTGACTCCAAAAACAGTGGAGACCCTTATTTGCTTCAATGATTGGCTAAGGGCTACTGGCTTTAACTTCAACAAAGAACCGACTGAAGATGAATTGGAATTTTATATTACTTTAGAGAAAATGGAGAAAGGTAAGGGCTGTTATCTTGCTTTGTGTTGTTTTTTCATGTATTTGGTTTTGTTTTAACTTTGTTTATATGAATTTATGTTTTTCAATGTGGTAGACATGGAAACATTGCAAATGGTTGGAAAAGAAAATATATGTACCAACCATTCTGTCTTTATCTTAAATTGAAAACTTTGAGTCCTGTAGCAACAACAGCAATCAAGATGAAGGACCATTAATATGTTCCATTACATTTTTTGGTGATATTTTGTTTTTGTAATGTAATGGAACATATTAAATTGCCCTTTGTTTGGTTTGTAATTTAAATTGGGGTTGACTGCTCATGTTTTTGCCTTTAATTTGTAGTTGCCATAATGGATGTGAACTAGATGAATGGCCAGATGAATGGCATGAATATTGCATGAAGATATTGTTGCTTAGTAATGGGATTGAACCTTTGATTTGATGATGGATATTTAGGAGGATGAATGGATGCCCAAGTTTTTGCTATGTATGAGATAGATGGAATGTGCTTAAATATGATTTCTAGCTGCCTACGTTTGAGTTGAATATCATGTTTTATGCTAAAAGAAATGGGCATAATTTGAAGTTAACAAAATTGCCCATTTACCCCAAACCAAATCAAATCGAACAATAAAGTCTGGTTACCCAAAGTGTTCGATTTTTCACTTGCGTGGTTCGGGTTCGGGTTGGAAAAAGAGCACACCAAAGGCTTCACTTCGGAATTCGGGTTGAATCCAAAACCAAACCAACCTAACCTTAGCCCAGGCCTAGTGCCCACGAACTCCAATGAATTAAGAAAACATCTAAACAGAAATTTTGAAATAAATGTACATATGTTAAATCCTCGAAGTTGAAATAGATATATTGATAACTTTAAAATCTCCAATATGAAGTTTTTGAGTGTATATGGCACATATCAAAAATCTGGACACGTACTTTGAGGATTTCGAAAATATAACACCTATGTCCCAAGTGTTATACTACCAAAATATATTACGCTCTTTTTATTTAGTTAAAATGAATTGGATCAGAGTTTTCATGGCAACACAAAAACAAAAAGAACTCTATACATAATTTTTATTCGAAAAGTAACAAGAGGTAATGGAATATTACCAATAACCTCAAAGGTTATTTCACAAACCAGAAAGTAATCTTCACTCCGTGATATTCAAAGGGTTGTGATTTACACCAGAAGCCGTACCAACCCGTAGTATTCTGAGTTTGTCCTTGTGTTTGTCATTTATGTTTTTTTATTAATGTTTTTATTTTTGTTTAGATGTTTTTTGTTTTTGTTTTTGTGGTTGTCATTTATGTTACCTTAATACATTCAGCCTTTTTGTTTTATGTGCACATTTTCCGTGAAGGTTACTCAATATATATATTATATCGATACAAGATACATAACCAAATAAATAATTTGGGTATAACTTTTTATTTTTATTGGATATAAGTGATATTAGGAGTGAGAGAATTTGAACATAGGACCTCGGGTGCATAAATTTACAGCTCTTAACCTGTTGAACTACAATCCGTTTGCAACTTTATAAATTATACGTTGAGATAAACATAGAATTTGGATAAAACTTTAAATTTCATATGAAGTTTGTGCAAAAATATACAACTATCTGCCTCACTATCACAATCACTAACTAGACCATTAATTTATAAATTAAGACCCTTTTTAATCGGGCTATACCAAATTTACAGGTTCCTTTCCTCTGTCCTTAAACCTATAGGTTAAAAGCATTTACATTGGTGTTCAAACTTTTTAGATGCATTATCTTCAACTCTCGCATCTCCAACCACAAAAATTACAAAAGGAAAATAATATGAAATTAAAAAGTAAGTGAGAGACAAAGAGATATTTTTAAAGTTGGCAAAAGCTAAGGGACTTCCCAACCCAAGCATGCACCTCACTCTTTCTATCGTACTCAATTATTTAGCCCTTTGGGGTGGAAGCAGACGTTTCCTCGTCTTGCAGCTGTTTCCATCTCCTGCCCCACTTTCCTTTCATTTTTTTAATTTCACATCTCTCTCACTATTTATTATCCTTTATATATATATATATATTAAATATTTCCATAGTTTCACATCAAACGTGCCTGCATCAATGACTTGATGCTGGAGTTTTCTTGTTTTTATCCGTGAAACAAAAGAACCTAACCAAATACACTGCATGAAAGATAAATAAGAGAGTGTTAAGAAAATTTTCCAACTTGTTTATTTTAATTCCATAAAAAGAATATGAACCTAAATATATAGTTGTATGCATTATTTCTGCACTCTATTTGGGTGAGAATAATGATTAAATTATATAGAAAAAGGAAAAAGAAAATAAGGGGTATCTTATGTGGTGAAGCTTTATGAAAGCCCCATCTGTCTTTTATTTATTTATTATCATTTTCAGCAAGAGAGAGAATTGCAGGAGATGGAGGTTTGAGTCTGACAAGAGCTAGCAACTCCAAACGAAAGCCTAAAGAGAGTTTGTTATGTAAATAGCTCCGATGACGATAGTAGACTGTTAGATCCACTGACATGTACTTCTCAGATGAAAATCCATCAGTCCATCCACTCGTGTCCGTTTCAACTTTCAACCATAATTGGATGGTACAAAACTCGAACTCCCTGTTCTCTGCAAAAGGCCCTTGATGGGTTCCATATATATAATTTCCATTTTTTCAATTGTTTTCAGTCTTTTTTATAATATTACTTTAAATTTGTTATGATCTTTGATGCGCTTTGTGTCACTAGCTACTACTTTCATCATCATCTAGCTATGGAATCCTTGAAAGTCGTCTCTCTCTCTCTCTCTCTCTCTCTCTCTCTCTCTAAATTTTACCTATAGTTCGTGGTGAACTTCACCCCTCCTTTTCTTCAGAAGTTTTCTGGGTCTAAATTAAACGACTGTCACTATTTTAGGCAGATATAATTTGAGGTTTCTGATTCATGGGTTTTCTTGGCTTGTTTGAGATCTGCAGATTCTTGTTGCTTTTTTCTCCAGGATCTTGCTTGTTCAACAATTTGCAAAGGACCACTGATCAACCGATATATATTGCTACCGGCTGGATCTTGCATATTAATTAGGTCTTGATGATCAAAATCAATTAGTAAGATTATATATGTCCGTACAAAGGAGAGCTTGAAGTACCTACTCCATGGCAACGTTCTTTCACCATGGAAGCTCTGAAATCCAAGCCCCAACTGATCATGCTCTCCAGACACTTTATCTAATGAACCCCAATTACGTGCCATCCTTCTCTGACAGTGTCCCAGCAAAACCCTACACCTCCTAGCATGCTTCTTTTCAATCACACTCCACCTCAAACAACTCACCACTTAGTCGGCATCCCGCTTCACTCTGCCGCCGTTGGATCAAACAATTCAGACGATCACCGCCCTCCATCCTTGCAGCACCAAACTGATCCATCTCGGCTTCACTACAACTTGTGGGGCCCAATGGGTGGCCAAACCCCCATCGGAGCCTCCGCGGTGTCCCCCACAAGTGCAACTACTCAACAGGGTTTGTCTCTCAGCCTCTCAACTCATCAGCAGCCAGGTTATAATAGTAACTACAGGCCATCATCATTTCCTGCCGAGCGTGATGTCCCAGCCAAGGGGACTTCTCTGTCGTCGGTGTCGGCTATATCACATGGATTTTCAGGTGTGCTTTTGGGGTCCAAGTACTTGAAGGCCGCACAAGAGCTTCTGGATGAGGTTGTTCATGTTGGAAAGGGAATCAACGCCGCCGAATTGGACGGTGGGATTAAAGATAAGATGAAACTGAGTCGAGAAACAACGGCTGGGATTGGAGCTAGTTCGAGTGGTGGTGCTAAGCAAGGAGCTGAGCTTAACACAGCACAGAGGCAGGAGCTCCAGATGAAGAAAGCAAAACTTGTCAGCATGCTTGATGAGGTATTATTAAATTCTATGTTCATTCTTTTATTAAATTTTTTGCTATTTTTGTGTTTTGATTGGTCATATTGATTCTGTAAAGTTTCATTTGTTATGCACGATTGTTTTTGATGTCTTATGCAATTTATCCAAAGATGTAATTCAACCACACTTCTAGTGAATGATTGAATAAGAAAAAACACACCTGGCACTTGGACAAGAGTTGGGCAGAATTGCCATAAGTCAGGCCTATAATTATTAGCTCTAGTTCCGCTGGTGGGTCCAATACGTAAATGAAACCACCTTTGTCAAAGGAATCTAATTTACTAATTTGTGTTTACCTTATAATTATTACACCACGTTTAAGAAAAGAAAAGATTTAAGATGTTAATTAAGTCGATTCAAGAAAGATGAAGAAATTATTGTGCATGACGATAATATGACGTGGATGAGAATTGAAAAGTAGCCACTTGGTGGACTATAATACTCTTTAAGTTTGATAGGGGAGGAAAAAGAAAGGAGAAAAGGAAAACGAAAGTTGGAGCTTAATTGCAGTGGGTGGGTATCTGGGACCATTGTGTCTGTTTCATGCAGTTACCAAACTTTCCTGCTGACCCCTCCATTAATTAATGTACACATATATTATATATATATGTAATAAAAAATTAGTACGACAGAAATGAACTAAAGTGGGTCTTTTTCTTTGTCACCTTTTCGTACATTTGGTTTGTTTGCAGTGAGTTTTGGTCTCAACAGGGTCCATTGGCCAAAACTGTAAATATGCTAATTTATTTATTTATTTGTCTTTTGTTATGAAGGTGGAGCAACGATACAGACAATACCACCAACAAATGCAGTTTGTGATCACTTCATTCGAACAAGCCGCAGGTTTTTGTTCAGCAAAATCGTACACTCATCTGGCCCTGCAGACAATCTCCAAGCAATTCCGGTGCCTCAAAGACGCAATATCAGCTCAAATCAAAGCCGGCAGCAAGACCTTGGGTGAGGAAGAATGCTTGGGTGCCAAGATCGAGGGTTCAAGACTCAAGTACATAGACAATCATGTAAGGCAACAGCGGGTGCAACAGTTGGGAATGGTCCAACATAATCCCTGGAGACCCCAGCGAGGATTGCCTGAACGAGCTGTTTCCGTTCTTCGAGCCTGGCTCTTCGAGCATTTCCTTCACCCGTAAGTACTTTTTGAATTAATTCCACGCTTCGGTCGTGCTAAAAACCCTAAAAAATTTCCAGTTCGGTCTAGTATTAAATTATAGTACAGTTTATAGGACGTATCAAACTAACAAATTTCTACTTGGGTTTGTAGCTATCCCAAGGACTCAGACAAAGTAATGCTGGCAAAGCAGACCGGGCTTACAAGGAGTCAGGTAGGTATTTACTAGGTTGTCATTAAAGTTTTGCAACGTTTAAGGCATAGACTGATTAAAGTTACAAAGCAGGTCTCGAACTGGTTCATTAATGCCCGAGTTCGTCTTTGGAAGCCAATGGTTGAAGAGATGTACGTGGAGGAGACAAAGGAACAAGAGAAAAGTGGTTCCAGGAACAATGCAAATTACAAGGAGTCAGGTTCAACAACTCCACGGGAGAGTGCTTCCACTAGAATTGATGATCAAATGTTCCGGTCGACGCATGAAAACTTTAGCAACCAGCATCCTTCTCCAAACGAGAAGTCGAATAATTCTTCATTGTCAGCGTCTCCCATGGCAGGGTCTCTTCAATCACAATCAAGATTTAACCTTGTGGGAATGTCCAACATGCAAGGAAGTCCCAAGAAACGAAAGAGTTCTGAAATAGAAAATTCTCCAAGTAGCATTCTTTCCATGGACGCCGAGATGAAAGTGAACGAAACAAATAGAGAAATCACTACAGATCATGCCAATGGTTTTGGCACATACCCCATTCCAGAGATAGGACGTTTTGATATGAATCCGGAGAATTTGGCACAAAGATTTCATGGAAATGGTGTATCCCTCACTCTAGGCCTTCCTCACCGTGAAAACATCTCGCTCTCAGGAACACAACAAAGCTTTCTCTCCAACCATGGCCAGATTAATATTCATGATCAGCTGGGAAGGAGATTTAACACAGGAGGAGAAGCTGATTTTGGTGCAATCAACCATCCACAACCTTCACATTCCGGCATCGGTTATGAGGACATGGACATGCGAAGCAGAAAAAGGTTCGCTGCTCAATTGTTGCCAGATTTTGTGGCCTGAGGGGAATATTGTGCACACATTTTGTTGCCAATGTTTCTCCAATATCACATTGCCACTGTATAGAAGGAAACTATAAGAAACTAGTATAGAATATAACTGATCGTGAAAAACGACCTAGCTAGATAGAAGTTATTACTTTGCTTGGATATATTAAAATAGGTTTGTGGATTGTAAAAGTTGATACCGTTAGATTCTAGGCAAGCTGAGACTTAAAAGATTCCGTACATATGCAAATTTAAATTTTTGTTTGTGCATTAATTGTAAGTTTTCAATTACTGTAGAAGGTGGTATAATATATGAAGCAGTACAATAATATGGTCTCTCTCTAGCATTTTCAATTCCCTGTTTATGTAGTCTTATTTTTTATTTTTTTATATTTTGAGTACAATCGATAGTCTAAATTAAAAAAGAGGGGATTTCTCACACACATGCACACAACTAAGATGCCATGCACACAACTAAGATGCCATGAGAGTTTGAACTTGAAAGGCAAAAGTTAGTCGACAAAAGACCATTATGAAACAGAACATACAAACGCTTAGGCCAAAATGGGTTAGTAATATAATCCACACCTTTTAGGTTGCATTAAGTGGAATGCTTTGTTGTTGTTTTGTTATTTCTTGATCATTTCACCTGGTGCAGGCCTCCATTTGTACGTAGTGTTTGCCTAATGATTTCTTCAAGTCATATAATACACTATTTTAATATAAAAAAACGTTATCACTTTGTATTATTTATTCAAGATGAAGACAAAAAAAATATAATCATACCTCATTATCATCGAAGCCCTGATCGTCCACCATGCCTTGAAGGAATTCGGTTTTTCCTTTCCCTAATATGCTTTTGGCTTAAACAATCTGCATCCTTCATATGTAGTGTGTCTTGTTTTCATTTCCTTTGAAGGCATCAATATGGAAAAGCTTCCCCGTGACGTTGCCCTCGACATATTTTCCAGGCTGCCAATCACTTCCCTAATGCAAATCAAGTGTGTGTGTCGATCTTGGCGTGCCTTAGGCAAAGACCCTCGGCTCCTTATAATGTACCAGGCCATAGCAAATAAGAGAAACCCATGTCTCATTCTTCACTGCGATTCTCCCATTCAGAACAATTTACATTTCGTTGAAAGCAGCCAAATTGGGCATCATAAGCGCTACACGAACAATGCGAGAAGGATCAATGCACAAATCCGATATGTTGCACCCGAGTTCAGGGGCGGTCCTACCCTAAGGGCAGGGTAGGCGCCCGCCTACTCCATTTTTTGCCAAACCAAATATTATCCAATACTTAATACAATTATATCTCTTCTGCCTACTCAACCTCAACCCACTCAAATGTTTTCCCTTGACAAAAACAATAGCCCATCCCACTCAAACTTTCTCATTTAACAAAAACAATAAAAGCAATATTAACTCAAATGCTCAACCTCAACCCACTCAAATGTTTTCCCTTGACAAAAACAATAGCCCATCCCACTCAAACTTTCTCATTTAACAAAAACAATAAAAGCAATATTAACTCAAATGCTCCAGCCGAGCCGACATTCTCCACTCTACATCCCCTCGCTGAAAAAACCATTGTAGGTGATTGAAATTGCCCATAACAGGTGTAAAGATTACCTTATTTCCATATTCAACATTTAAGTAAATGTCTTTGTCCTTTTACTTTTATTTATTTTTATATTACTCCAGTTAATTAATCTTACAATGTAAATAAGGAAGTACCCCCCATTTGGATTCAAATAAAAATACTAGAAAATCAAATTCCCACCAAATCAAAATATGAAAATTCGGTTTTAGTACAAAATACGATTTAGGCTAAAAATAATGGCTCATTAAGTCAATATATACTTCATACTAAAATCCCATAAAATCAAGTTTTCTTATTTGATGTGTAAGCAACAAAAGCCGCCAAAAATTATCTTGAGAAAATGATTATTCCGAAAAACTATTTTTCATACTTAGTCAATATTGCACCTCCGCTAAAAAAAATTTGGGTCCGCCAGTGCCCATGGGCCATGCCCACTTATATTATATATACTTCAAAAAAACAAAAAGAGTAAAAAATGCTTGACTGGATCTCTAACAGCAGCTCCAGTTTCATTTTAAGACTTTAGTCTTGGTCTTGCAAAATGAATCTTCGGAGATGGGGAATCTTTAATAATTGTGCAACACGATCTGGCCATTCACATTCCCCATGTTTCCAGGAGGAAACTGTGCCAAGCAAAGAGAGGAACACAATCTGACAAAATAATTATTATTTAAATTAAAAATATTTATTCCTTTTCATTTTCCAATAACTTATTAGATAGAAATCTTGTAATGTTATAATTTGATGATAATTTACACATATTGAGAGGATCAAACCTCCAAAATATTCAGAGGCATATGTGCTTAGTTGTTGAAGTTTTCATGATTTATTTCGTAATCTCAGTTTTCTTTGGATCACTTATTGAGAATTTGTTTGATTTTTGGTTGTGATGTTTGATTAAATAAGTTATCTTTTATTATGTCGGATAACAATCAGAACCCTAAGAAAACAAAGAATTTGTTCTCTTTTTTAAAGAAAAAGAATGATGGGTCATCATTTAGTATAATGCTTTTGTTTAGCTTTTATTTATGTATAGATATGCATATTTGAGGGTAAGGCTCATTACGTCCCCCCTTACTAGGTTTATCTTTTTATTTTTATGAATAAAATTCACTTGTACCATTGAGCTTTTAAGGTAAGTTTCGCCTACTTGGCTTTTGAATTCCTGGATCCGCCACTGCCCGAGTTCCATGCTGTTGGTTCGTGCAACGGCCTTTTATGCATCTCCAACGCACTTTACTTCAACCCTCTTCTGGTTTTCAATCCTTTAACCACAAATTACATTCGGCTGCCAAACACAACCCAATACCCCAAACAACAAGAAGTAGCCTTTGGATTTGGTTTCCACCCCACCACAATGGAGTACAAGATTGTTTGGATATCATACTTAAACAACAACCTACCAAAGTCACCAGCTGCTTATACAGTCCCGTGTCCAAGTTTTAACTCTTGGCTCGAACGCTTGGAGAATTTTGGTCTCTCCTCGTTGCAAGCTTGAGCAAGGATCATCCGAGGCATTAGTCAACGGTAATATTCACTGGGTGACAACGCTCCACAAACATCGACCAGGCCCTTGTTTGCGTATTGTTTGTTTTGATTTAGCTGAGGAAAAGTTTATAGGGAGATTGAGAGTCCGGGATGTGGAAGTCTCAACATTTGCAATTTTCATCTTGTGGTCTTAGGAGGGTGTCTCTCTGCTGTTGTTTGTCATGATGATGGAAAAATTGATATATGGATAATGAAAGAGTATGGTTCAAAGGAGTCTTGGACCAAGGAATACGTAATTGGGGAGAGTTTGTTTAGAAGCTTAAGCGAAAGAAGAAATTCTCACCCAAGCTCAAGAATATGGAAGAGGCCAACTCTAAGCAAAGGTAAAATACAGGTTTTATGCTCTCTAAGGAATGGAGAGATATTGCTAGAGTATGAGAATGGAGTCTTGTTGGTTTCATATAACACAGAAAGCGAGGAGTTTCAACAACTTATGATTCAAGGACTTCCCAAGTGGTTTTGTACAATTGTACTAGAAACCCTTTATCCCGCAGATGTAATTCTTCAAATGCAGCTATAGGAACCAGTATTAAGGTTACGGTTTTCTTATTCAGTGATCAGATTATATAGCACTCTTAGCTTTCAAATGATAGGCAGGTTTTTATTTTTTTAAATTTATTTTGGTAGTTCAAATGAATCAGTCATTTGATTCTGGATATTTCATGTTTCATTTACAATTATAGGGTTATTACCTTCACAAATTACAATTCACTCCACCTACTCGTTTCCCATTTTGATTGTTCATTTCAAGGTCCCAAACTGATATGATATACTTAAAAATAATAATAATAATAAGAATAGAGTGCTGCTATACGAACCCTAAAATTAACTGAGTACACCATACTATCAAACTATTTATTAAATTACAAATTTACCCTAATATAAAATTACCAAAAAGGATATATTGAATTGACCCATGTCTAAAGCTCTCTCCAATTTTGCCTCAACTGCAGTAGACTTCCATTTCACTTTCTGATCCTGCTTTCTCTTTGACCTCCTTCCATTGAGTAAGATTTTCAATGGGCTTCAGCATTGATTGATCCCTAGCATTTTGGTTTGATCCTATTCGATTAACTTCCTGGTTAGAGGCACTGAGCTTTGGCATTGGACTGTTCACCTCCTTCTCATCTATTTCAGCATCATAAACTTGTTTCCTGGAATCTATCGATAGCGAAAACAATGATTCGGAAGACTCTTCTTGAATTGAGATTTGCTGCTTACTATCAAACTCATCATCGACATGTCCTTCGTCGTAATCATCAGCTGCATCCAAATCACTTCCTTCTAAGTCTACCACATCTTCATATTCATCCTCATTGTTTTGGCAATTTTCGTATCTTTTGTTTAACGGATGAGCTGGTGCTACGCCTGATATAATGGAACCCAGAATCGGTTCCATCTCTTTTTGTATTTCCTCTTTCTCATTAGAGCTTTCCACCAAGCCATTGGTGACTTCCTTGGTAGTGGTATATGATTCTTCATGATGGACCTTGGTAGTCAAATCCAACGTAACTTTCTTTTTGGCATCATTCTTTGATTGTTCTTCATTCTCCTCCTCTCTGTATACATTTTATTATTGAAAATAGGACACGAATTCATGTAAAAAGAGAAATCTTGTTTAGGATTGGTATTAAAGTGTTGTGTGATAGATTGTATTAGGGATATTTTTGGTAGTTAAATAGGGTGTACTTAGTTAATTTTACATTTTGATTAAAATATTAGGGTGTACTTAGATCATAGGGTGTACTCATTTAATTTTAGGGTTCGTTTAGCAGGTACTCTAAGAATATGATATTCTACTTCTAAAATATAGGGTTTAGGACTAATCATATTCTACCTCCATGGAAAAACTTAAATGTAACAACCTCGTCAGTATCTTTATCTGTAAGAGGAAGATTCACTTAACAAATCGGCAAAAGTAACAAAGATAAAACAAGGACCACACCAGAACTAGTCCAGGGGTAAAAAAGTATATGAAAAAACAAAAAAAAAACTCCAACAACACACAAGGACTAGACAAGGAACACACAATGCTGCACTAGGACCAGCACAGAAGTCAAAAAATATACAACAAAACAAAAAAAACTCAAACAACAATCCAATGCACGTGCCAAAATCAAGAAAATCGAGTGAGAATGGGTCCACTTACATATGGATTGACAACCTCCAGATTCTTTAAGCACCACCATCTTCGCACTTTGTAACCTTAAAGTCTAACGCCAAAGCGTGATTTCTTCTCCAGATTCTCCAAAATTCGAACCCCACCTCAGATTTTGCAAAAGCCCTAGCCTTTTTCTCCAAATCTCCCCTTTCCCCTTTTTTGAAACTCGAAAACCCTTTTTCTCCAATGTTAAGTGACTGAAACGAAGTGGGGCCCAAAGCTCGTAACGGAACAGGTAACGTGAGACCGTTTTTAAAAGTATGAGGGGTATTTTGAGACGTTTTGAAACATGGGTGGTAATATGAGACAAATTTGAAAAGATAGCCCTCATTTAAATAAGCCCTTTTTTTTCATGTGCTAAAGATGCAGGATATTCCTCCACCATCAAAGGCTTTTTAAGGCAATATATTATGTAGAAAGTTCTTTGTTTGTAAAGATAGCCCTCATATAGGTAATTGAATTATGAATACAATTTTCAATTAGAAAATTAATAAACAAAGATGAAATAGCACCACTAAGATTGCCACGAGAACATAAGGTCAAAAAGAGACTAACATAGACCATTAAGCGAGGATGAGGCCAAAGTCGTAATATACTCATTTGATCAAATAATGGATCCACATGATCGGTAAGTCCCAAAATCTTGAAGCTCAAACCTATAATGTGGGTGAAGATAAGTATGAACATGGAAGAACCAGTGCATAACTCAACAGCCAAGGGCAATATGGGTGTGGGGTGATGATGAAGAGTGAATAATTTGGGGGCCGAAAAGGGAGAACAGGGTAAGGAGAATGGAGAAGGTAAGGAGAGGAACATAATGGTGGACGATGAAGTGGAGAATCACAATCGTTAACAATGGTGGAGAGATGTAAGAAGAAAAACAGAGGCAAGATGATGGGTTGAAATAAGGGGGACAAAGGGATAAGCGATAATGATAAACAAAGGACCGCCACAAAGGACGAAAAAGGAGGACAAGCCTCCAAAATTGGGAAATAACCCAAGCAAAATCCAAAAAATATGGAAAGAGAACAGAGAGAGGAATTGAGAAAGAAAAAGGGAAGAAATGAAGAAATGAGAAGAGATTGGGCCCTCCTCCTCCCAAGCTCTAGAGTGCAGCTGGTTTGTGTTTGGAGGATGTGTCTTAATGGAGAGAGCTTAGGGTTCTGTCCTTCTTGTCTTGTTACTATAGGTGTTTCTTGTTTTTCTAATTGAATATAGATTAACTGTTTTGGGGTAAGGTTGCAGTTGGAGTTGGAGGAAATGGATAATGACTCACAAAGTTAACTTGACACATTGGCTCATAAGTTAACTTAGCTTGCTAACATTTTATTTTCTCTTATGAATAAGAAGTGGGCTCTTCTTATATAAAAATAATAACAAGAACCAACATTAAATGTGCAGTCCACGTATAGAAAAGAGAGCTTAAATATATATATGGCTAGTACATTATGCATCGTCCAATGTTTCACTAACTAAAATTGTTGCCTCTGGATTACCTGAGGTTAATTCTAATGGTACAATATAGAGAAGATGAGAGAATAGAGAAGAGACAGAGGAGAGAAGATAGTGTAGACTGAAGAGTGTAAGCATCCAAAGGAGAGAAGAAAGTGCAGTGTTTACAATACATACAGTAGACTACGGTCAAATGCGATATGAAGAGCGGTAAAAAAAAAAGTAAATACAATAAACTAACAATGGACAAAAGTTCACAAAAAAATCAAAATGACCCCTCTCTATAAACATGTTACATATATTATCCAGGTCCAAACCCATTTGGTTAAATAATGGATCCAACATGATCGATAAGTCCCAAAATCTTCAAGGCAAAACCCATAATGTGGGTGAAGACAAGTAGGAACAAGGAAAAACAAGTGCATAACTAAGTAGACATGAGGAATATAGGTGTTGGGGGATAATGAAGGATAATGATTTGGGGGCCAAAAGAGGGAGAATAGGTGAGGAGAGGGAGGAAGGCAAGCAGAGGAACAAAATGGTGGACGATGGAGTGGAGGAGCACAAACGTTAACAATGTTAAAGATGTGTAGGAAGAAAAGCAGAGGTGAGATGAGAGGCTGAAATAAAGGGGGACAAAGAGATAAGCAATCATGATAGACAAAGGAGCCGACACATAGGTTGAAGGAAATGGAGAGTGACTCTCAATGTTTCACTAACTAAAACAGTTGCCGAAGCTGTAACATACTTATTTGGTCAAATAATGGATCCAATAGGATTGGTAAGTCCCGAAATATTGAAGCCCACATATGGGTGAAGACAAGTAGGAAAGTAGGAACATGGAAGAATCGATGCAGAATTGAGAAACTAGAGAAAATATGGGTATGGAGGGATGATGAATGGTGAATGATTTGGGGGCAAAAAAAGGGAGAACAGGCGAGGAGAGGAGAGAAGGTAAGGAGTGTTAGTGTTTCAGGTGTGTGTACTCAGAATTTGCAGAAGAAAACAAAAAGGAGGAAGAAGCAAGAAGAATTATCAGAAAATCTATCTGCTATACGTGTAGCAGCAAAGTGTTCATTCACAGCTCACTCTTACAACCTCACGCACATAGTGTGAGGGATATATCTATTATGCACAGTAGCTGGATCTCTTACATCACAAGATGATCTCAGCCGTTCACTTAGGCAACCAATAGGAAGCTTAAACTTTTCATAAAAAGAAATAAAATGGAAAACTAATTAAACTAACTCTTAAGTCAGCTTAAAGCTTATAATTCAACACTCCCCTTTAAGTCTTGAGCTGATTTAACTCCAAGAATACTTCTAAGGTAATTGAACCGATCCTTAGCCAAGGGTTTGGTGAAAATGTCAGCTAGTTGTTCCTTAGTAGGACAATACACCAAGTCAATGATACCTTCTTGAAGTGCATCTTTGATGAAATGATATCTTCGATCAATATGCTTTGTCTTCTGATGAAACACAAGGGTTTTAGTGATGGCAATTGCAGATGTATTGTCACACTGCAATGAAGTTGCTTCTGCTCTGAAGTTCTCCAAAATCTTCTAACACAAATCTGAGCCAAATGGCCTGTGCAGTAGCCTCAGATGCTCTTATATACTATGCTTTTGTTGTGGACAGCACCACACAATTTTGCTTGACTGAAGCCCAAGAGAAAACACCGCTGCCAAAGGAGAATGCATATCCAGAAGTGTTTTTGCTGTCATTAATTGATCCTCCCCAGTCACTGTCACAGAAGCCAATCAGGATTGCATTCTTGCCTTTTACATACTCTAGCCCGTAGTCTAGAGTCCCCTTAATATACCTTAGCACTCGTTTAGCAGTTCCACAATGCTTATTTGTAGGGCAATGCATGAAATGAGCAAGCAGACTAGAAGCATACATAATATCTGGTCTGGTGGCAGTTAGGTACAAGAGGCTACCTACAATGCTTCTATATTGCTCTTCACTTGCTGCTTCACTTCCATCATCCTTAACTAGCTTTTCAGTTGCTACAAAGGGTGTAGTTACAGACTTGCACTCATTTAGGACAAATTTATTCAATAAAGAACCTGCGTACTTCTTTTGGTGAATGAATATGCTTGAGTTCGTTTGAACCACTCCCATGCCAAGAAAATGATAGAAGACCCAAATCTGTCATCTCATATTTCATCATCATCTCTTCCTTGAATTCATCTAACAATTCTTTGCAGCTCCTGTATATACAATATCATCAACATAAATAGAGACAATTAGAATATCTTTGTCTCCCCTTGTCTTAGTATACAAGGTGGCTTCACTTAGGCTTTTCTCAAAACCACATTGCATGAAGTAGGTGTTTATCTCTCCATACCAAGCTCTAGGTGCTTGTTTTAAACCATAAAGAGCTTTGTGCAGCCTATAAACTTTATCTTCCTTGCCTTTGATCACATAACCCTCTGGTTGGTCTATATAGACCTCTTCTTGCAATACACCATTTAGAAAAGCTGATTTTACATCAAGCTGGTACAGCTTCCACTCCTTCTTCAGCAACCAAAGTAATCAGAGTCTAATGGTGTCCAATCTAGCCACAGGAGCATAGGTTTCATTGTAATAGTCTAGGTTTCTGAGCATACCCTTTTGCAACTAACCTTGCCTTGTTCTTTTGAACTGAACCATCCAAATTTAGCTTGGTTTTGTACACCCACTTGACTCCAATAACTGGTTTCTCAGTTGGTCTGTCAACCAATTCCCAAGTGCCATTTTTCTCAATCATTTGGAGTTCATCTTCCATAGCTTTTAGCCAAGCCTTGTCTTGAGTTGCCTCTGCATATCTTTCTGGTTCAATGATGCAGAGATTTCACTGTGCAAGCACATCATCTAACCTTCTCCACTTCAATGGTGAGTGATCATAAGCTTGAGTGTTCCTTTCCTCACTGCTTATGTCACTTGAGATATGTTGTGATGGTGCTTGAGAAGATGATGGACTCCTTTCATATCGAGTTTGAGTCTGAGGTGTTATTGCAGCATTCTCATATTTATCTCCTATAACAAAGCCATGCTCACTTAGACTTTCATTAGGAAGTGGTGTCACAGCTTTTCCATAGTGTCCTGTCCAGTTCCAAAATCCTTCCTCATCAAATGTGACATCTCTTGACAAGGTGAGTTTCTTGGAGATTAGATCGAAAATTCTATAACCTTTCTCACATGTTGCATAGCCAACAAACACTCCCTTCACACTTTTAGGTTCCAGTTTGTGTCTTAATTCATTAGGCACATGAACATAACACAAGGGGCCAAAAACTTTCAGATGAGCAATGCCCGGCTTTCTTCCACTATAAGCCTCAAAAGGTGTGACATTGTTCAAAGCCTTGGTAGGACATCTATTCAAGATATATACAGCTGTGTGTACAGCCTCTGCCCAAAGAAAATAAGGTATTTCCTTCTCATGTAGCATAGACTTAGCCATTTCAACCACTGTCCTATTTTTCCTTTCTACCATTCCATTCTGCTGAGGAGTATAGGCCATTGTGAGCTGCCTTTGAATCCCATGATCTTCACAAAACTTTATGAACTCAGAAGATAGAAATTCTCCACCTCTGTCACTCCTCAAGCATTTCACCTTTTGGCCAGATTGCAACTCAGTCATGGATTTAAATTTCTTGAAACGTTAAAGGCTTCAGACTTGTTTCTTTAGAAATAAACCCAGATCATTCTTGTAGAGTCATCAACGAATAGCATGAGGTACTTGTTTCCTGCAATGGACTCATTTCTCATAGGTCCGCAAAGATCAACATGGATTAACTCAAGAGGAACACTTGCTCTTAGAGCTTGGCCTTTTTGGAAACTAGTTCTACGTTGTTTGCCAAGTTGACAACCCTCACACACACCACTGTGTTCTTCTAGTTGTGGCAGTCCATGCACCATGTCTTTATCTCTCAACTATTTTAACCCTTTAAAATGCAAATGTCCTAGCTTTTTGTGCCAAGTCCATGTGCACTAAGTGATACTAGCCTTCATGACCAATTGGTTTTCAGCTAGGAGGGATAGGGATAGCATCTGTTCTTCTTCATTGGAACTTTGATGATGAGGCAGTTCATTGAAAAACTATCAAATACCTTGCACATTCCACCTCCAAACACCAGAAAATATTCATGCTCATCCATTTGACCAACACTCAACAGATTCTCTTTTAATCTTGGAAGATACATCACTTCCAGCCACCTTCACAAGTGCACCAGTTGGCATTTGTACCTGTCCAGCCACATTTTTGTTCACATCCACAAGTAAATCAACATTGCCAGTCATGTGATTGCTACAGCCACTGTCAATGTACCAATCCCCATTTGGTTTTGACTTCAGTGGTAGCACAGTTTGCATAAAACAGATTTCCAGTCACCTCCTTTTGACTTGCAGGTTTGCCTTCTGCACAGCCTTCTATGTAGTGCACTCTCTAGCCAAGTGACCAAACATGTCACAGTTGTAACACTTTGGCTTGCCTTTATACCTGCATTCTCCAAAGTGATACTTGGAGCACACCTTGCATTGGGGTTTTACAGCTTCTTAACCTGGAGATGAGCTGTGAGTCTGTGCAGAATTATTCCATTGAGGCTTGCCTTTCGATTCTCAAGGTTTACCTTTTGGATTCCATTTTTTCTGAGCCTTGGATGGACCAGAATGAGCTGCACTCTTATTCTAGCCTTTTGAACTCATTGTGAATGAGGCAAAAGCTTTCTCAGTTGCATCTGCATTGTGCAACTCAAAATGTTGCTCTTGACTTTTCAGAATGGCAATTACTTCTTGCAATTCCACAATCTCTAGACTCTTAGTGTTTTCAATCACTAAACAAATGGGGTCATATACCTTGCTAAGACTAATCAAAACCTTTTGCACAAGCCTTTCATTCGAGAGAACTTCACCATATGTTTTCATTTGATTAATCAGATCATTCAGTCTAGTAAGATAAGCAGACAAAGACTCATTATCATGCATTCTAGTATATTCAAATTCACGTCTAAGATTTTGAAGTTTTACCAATCTAACGTGATCTCCACCATGAAATTCGCCATACAACAGCTCCCAAGCAGCTTTGGCAAAGTCTGCATTTGCAATTCGTGGGAAAATCTGATCTGAGACTGCATTTTGGATAATACCCAGAGCCTTTGCATCCTTCATGAGGATTGCAGCTGCTTTCTCATCATCTTCTTCCTTTGAGGTCTACTCAGTTGCCTTCTTCTTCTTCTTCGAATCTGAAATTGGAATTCCCTTCTCTACCAGATTCCAAAGCCCATATGATTTGAATAAGGTCACCATCTTAATCTTCCAAAACTCATTAATTTTCACAAGAGAAAATTGGGGTTCTCACCTATGAGCTTCCAGATCCAGCCATGATTGGTCTCTGATTCTTCCAAAAACGAGTTGTTTTCACATTTAGAAGAAAACCCAAATTTCCCGATGATTTTTCCTTTCACAAATTGAACGCCCAGCTCTTTAGATAATCGAACCTGGCTCTGAGGCCATGTTAGTGTTTCAGGTGTGTGTACTCAATTTGCAGAAGAAAACAAAAAGGAGGAAGAAGCAAGAAGAATTATCATAAAATCTATCCTGCTATACGTGTAGCAGCAGAGTGTTCATTCACATCTCACTCTTACAACCTCACGCACATAGTGTGAGGGATATATCTATTATACACAGTAGCTGGATCTCTTACATCACAAGATGATCTCAGCCGTTCACTTAGGCAACCAATAGGAAGCTTACACTTGTCATAAAAAGAAATAAAATGGAAAACTAATTAAACTAACTCTTAAGTCAGCTTAAAGCTTATAATTATACAAGGAGAGGAATAAAATGGTGGACGATGGAGTGGAGAAGCACAACGTTAACAATGTTGGAGAGGTGTAGGAAGAAAAATAGAGGTGAGATGAGATGCTGAAATAAAAGAGGACAAAGAGATAAGCCACCATTATAGATAGAGGAGCCGAGACACATAGGACGGAAGAGAAAGGACAAGCCTCCAAAATTGGGCAATAACCCAAGCAAAAGCCACAAAATATGGAAAGCGGACAAAAAGAGGAATTGAGAAAGAAAAAGGGAAGAAAAGAAGAAATGAGGAGAGATTGGGAGAAAATGGAGCGACATGCTCCCTTTAAGCTCTGAGTGCACCCGCTTGTCTTCTCGATCGAAGAAGATATGCTGGCAATAAAGACACTTGCACTCCACTTCAAATGTCCCTATGCCAACGCCTGGCATGGTCAAGGAATTTGTTCTTCAACTCAAAGTGTCTGTTGAATAGGAACCACCGATATCACTCGTCGGGAAACTGGTCCATGCGTATGATTTGTCAAGCTAGCTTTGTTGGGCAAAACATCTTGGCAAAACCCATTGTTTCTATGGTTTTTTCTCTATCTCAGCTTTGGTTTGGATCTCTTACTCCTGTCATTTATACATTTATAGTAAGAGATAACTTGCTTGGAGGAGAAGCAAATTGCAAAGTTACCATATTTGTATTGTTCCTCACTCTCACACGTGATGTTTCTCACTCTAGCTCTCACACACTCTATTAAAACTACTTCGGATGACTATTAATTGAACGGTGAACCATATGGGATGACTATGAATCTAATGAAAAAAAATACTATTTTGAGGTTTGATACAAAGAGAGAGGAGAGAGATAGACCATATTGAGGTTTAATACAAAGAGAGAGAGAGAGAGAGAGAGAGAGAGAGAGAGAAAGAAATGGAAATTTCATGTGAGTTGTGCCAAAATTCTTTGCCCAACCAAGCCAGCTTGACAAAGTATACGAAACTGGTCCACTTGGACCAATTTCTTGACGAGCAATATCAGGACTATCTGTGCACCCGCCGCTTTGAGTATAAGAATGGCTTCTTTGACCGCACCAAGAAGTTACGTAGGGACAAATTTAAAGTGGAGTGCAAGTGTCCATGCTACCGGCAAATCTTCTTCAGTCGAGAAGACAAGCGAGTCCACCAATGCGACAGAAAGACTGGCTCTCGGGTTTAGGATATGCTCTCCTAAATTTCTTTTGGTATATATATATATATATATATATGATAGTCGGTGGTGGTTGGTAAATTTCTTTTGGGTTTATGATTGGGTCTTCTAAATTTATTTTGGGTTATATATATGTTAGGCTAGGCGATGTGTGGTTAATGGTGGTGGTTAGTGGGTTGGTGTTTGTTTGTCTTATCTCACTCCCATTCCCATGTAAATGTAAATCACTTCCAATTCTCTATGAATATAAGATAACTTTTGGTTGCCTTTGCAGGTTTCTGGTAACTTTTGTACTTTCAGCTTCTACTTTATTTGCTGCTTCTTTAGATCTCATATCATTTTTTTCATCACCAAGAAAGTGAATATCATGATGAGTTATGTAACCATAATTTCTCACATAAACAAGTTTTTTTTAAAATGGCATAAGAGCATATGTTAGTACTAATGTTATATGAATCTCCTCCCAAGATCTAAGTGCGGCTGGTTTGTGTTTGGAGGATGCGGCTCGGTGGAGAGATCATAGGGTTCTGTCCTTCTTGTCTGGTTACTATGGGTGTTTCTTGTTTTTCTAATTGAAAATGGATAAGTTGTTATGGGGTAAGGTAGTAATTGGAGTTGGAGGAAATGAAGAGTGATTCTCAATGTTTCACTAACTAGAATAGTTACCAAAGCCGTAACATACTCATTTGGTCAAATAATGGATCCAATAGGATTGATAAGTCCCAATATCTTGAAGCCTACATGAGGGTGAAGACAAGTAGGAATATGAAAGAATTAGTGCAGAACTGAGCAACAAAGAGAAAATATGAGTGTGGAGGGATGATGAATGGTGAATGATTTGGACGCCAAAAGAGGGAGAACATGCGAGGAGATGGGAAAAGGTAAGGAGATGAATAAAATGGTGGACGTTGGAGTGGAGGTGCACAAATGTTAACAATGTTGGAAAGGTATGGGAAGAAAAATATAGGGGAGATGAGAGGCTGAAATAAAGGGGGACAAAGAAATAAGCCATCATGATAGGGCAGAAGAGCCGACACATAGGACGGAAGAGGAAGGACAAGCCTCCAAAATTGGGCAACAACCCAAGAAAAAGCTACAAAATATGGAAAGAGGAATTGAGAAAGAAAAAGGAAAGAAAAGAAGAAACGAGGAGAGATTGGTAGGAGGAAGGGGAAGAGGGAACTTACTTGGACCTCTTACTCCACTCATTTATATATTTATAGTAAGAGAGAACTTGCTTGGAGGCGAAGCAAATTGTAAAGTTACTGTATACGTACTGTTCCTCACTCTCACACACTATGTTAAAACTACTAGGATGGCTATTAATCGAACGGTGAACCATATGGGATGACTATGAATCCAAAGGCAAAAATACCATTTTGAGGTTTGATACAGAGAAAGAGAGAGAGAGGGAGAGAGAGAGAGAGAGAATATTATGATGAGTTATGTAACCATAATTTCTCACATAAACAAGTTTTAAAAAAGATGGCATAAGAGCATATGTCAGTACTAATGCTATAAGGATTTCCCCCCAAGCTATGAGTGTGGCTGATTTGTGTTTGGAGGATGCGGTATGATTGAGAGAGCTTAGGGTTTTGTCCTTTTAGTAATTATGGGTGTTTCTTGTTTTTCTAATTGAAAATAGATTAGTTGTTCTGGGGTAAGGTAGCAATTGGAGTTGGAGGAAATAGAGAGTAACTCTCAATGTTTCACTAACTAGAACAGTTGCCGAAGCCGTAACATACTCATTTGGTCAAATAATGGATCCAACAGGATTGGTAAGTCTCAAAATCTTGAAGCCCACATGTGGGTGAAGAAAAGTAGGAACATAAAAAAACCGGTGCAGAATTGAGCAACCATGGAAAATATTGGTGTGGAGGGATGATGAATGGTGAATAATTTGGGAGCCAAAAGAGGGAGAAGGTAAGAAGAGGAACAAAATGGTGGACGATGGAATGGATGAGCACAAATGTTAACAATGGTGGAGAGGTGAAGGAAGAAAAACAAAGGCGAGATGAGAGGCTGAAATAGAAGAGGACAAAGAGATAAGCCACAATGATAGACAAAGGAACCGCCACAACAGACGGAAGAGGAAGGACAAGCCTCCAAAATTGGGCAACAACCTAAGCAAAATCCAAAAAAATATGGAAAGATGACAAAGAGAAGAGTTGAAGAATAAAAAGAGAAGAAATGAAGAAGTGAGGAGAGATTGGGAGAGGGAAGGGAAAAAATGGGTCTTTTTCCTCGGCCAATGGTAGAGGCCGACCCCCTATCACCTTTGGTGCCTCCTTGTGGTCCTTCTCTCCCTACGCTTTGAGTGTGTTTGGTTTGTGTTTGGAGGATGTGGCTTGAGGGAGAGTGCATTAGCTGTTTTGGGGTAAGGTTGTAGTTGGACTTGGAGGAAATGGATAGTGACTTTCAAAGTTAACTTGACAGATTGGCACATGAGTTAACTTAGCTAGCTAACATTTTATTTTCTCTCAGGAATAAGATGTTTGCTCTTCTTATATAGAAAAATTAATAAGAACCAATATTAAATGTGCATTCCAGGTATAGAAAAGAGCGCTTATATATATATATATATTGAAGTTTTATATATAGCTAGCACATTCTTCATCCTCCAATGTTTCAATAACTAAAACTATTGCCTCTAGATTACTGAGGTTAATTCCATTGGTACAATACAAAGGAGAGAAGAAAGGATAGAGAAAAGAGGGAGAAGAGAAGATAGTGGAGACTAAATAGAGTAAGCATATAGAGGAGAAAAGAAAGTGCAACGTATACAATACATACAGTATACTACAATCAAATGCGGTGTGAAGAAAAGTAAAAAAAGTAAAAGAGAGTTCGACAAAAAGAATGGGTTTGTGTCCTATGGTGAGGACAAACACAAAAAATAGTTCGATGGCCAATTCATGTCAAATTCCTATTGGAAGTTATATTTCACAAGGCATGACAAGAATAAGCATCTATGCACTCAGGATCATGGGTGTCATAGTGGCTGATAAGGATCATGGGTGTCATACGCACTTACGAGAAAGATTATATTTGTACTAGGAAACAAATTACTCAATTTCTTTATCCACCTGCTATTGGTAACACTTTAATGGTTGATTTACATATGTCTTTATTTATATATATTATAGAAAATTAGATCAACAACTAGTAGGGTTTATTAGTTTTGTCGATGAATTAAGCATAAATCAATGCAATATCACCCCTAAAAATGTGGAAATACCAAACAATTCAAATTTTATCTGCTTGCCAATTTTATGTCATATGGTGCCAAAATGGGGTGGCTAAGCAAAAAAATCGACATTTATTGGAAGTTGTTCGTGTATCTTTATTTGGTGCCAACATGCCTCGATCTTTTTGGAGCGATGCCATTCTCTACAACTTACATTATAAATATGATTCTCTCAAGCATCTTGAATTTCCAAACTCCTCTTCAAACATTTTACCACAATTTCCAAATGCCTCTCACCCCAAACCTTGAACCACGGATTTTCGGCTGTGTTGTATTCATACACTTATATGATCACCAACGCAACAAAATGGATCCCTGCCCAGAAAAGTATGTTCTCATTGGCTATACCCCTCATTAGAACAGCTACCGATGTTATCACCCTCCAAGTTAGAAGGTCTACACCTACATGAATGTAGTGTTCCGAGAACATAACATATATTTTTCAAAAGCATAGGAGGAGAATCTAGATCCAAACACTCCGACTTTTTTGGAATTTTTCATAATGGTAGAGACACAGCATCAAAGTGACTAGTCACCCCTCCAACATGACCGATCGCCTCTCTTTATCCGTGCACATGAGGTATCTCTGTTTCAAAGTGACTGGTCGCCTCTCCCACGCAACTGGTTTCCCCCTTTATTCCTTCACATGCAGAGCCACTATGTCAAAACGACTAGTTGACTCCATGATGCCAAAATTAGGAGGAGGAAGTTCAATTGTTTTATGAGATTTTGCCCATTTCGAATTCGCCTTCAGCTCTAGCACCACACCAATCACCTTATGAGGAAGTCATTCAGATCTCCCCTGAAACTGATAACACTAATGAAACATACCATGATGATTTGATTTTAGAAAGCATAAAGAATACATACACCCTTATATACTAATTTCTAGAAAGGAAGAACCGTGGTAAATATCGAGTACAATACAAAACAGATCTTAAAGCCAAAGGAAAATACATCATCAATAATTATATGTCTTTAAGCAGATTATTAGAGTCACTTGTACACTTTGTGAAGCAGTTGGTCAATATATTTGTCCCCAATAGTGTGACAGAAACACTAGAAGACTCAAAATGGAAAGAAGCCATGAATGAAGAAATGCGACCTCTTTAGAAGAATACCACATGGGAGCTTGTGCCTTTACCTCACGGAAAAAAGATGGTTGGATGCATGTGGATCTATACTGTGAAACTCAAAGCAGATGGATCAATTGAAAGATATAAAGCTAGATTGGTGGCGAAGGGGTATACACAAAGATATCAGGTTTACTACCAGGAGACCTTTGCCCAAGTAGCCAAGATTAACACTATCAGAGTCCTATTATTTCTAGCAGCAAATCTAGATTGGCCATTACATCTGTTCGATGTTAAAATTCCTTCTTATATGGAGACTTAGAAGAAGAGGTATACATGAATTTACCACAAGGATATGATTTAGCTAATGACAAGAAAAATCAAGTTTGCAAGCTCAAAAAGTTATTATATGGGTTAAAACAATCTCCTAGGGCATGGTTTGGCAGATTTACTTAGTCCATAAAGAATTTTGGATACACTCAAAGTAATTCAGGCCAAGAGAGAAGAAGACAAGAAGCATGCGTGTGTTGGGATATGTTTTTTTTTATTTATAATTTTGTCAGGCATGTGTGTTGGCATGCCCCACAACAAAAGCCAGCTTTTTTATTTTTATTTCTTTAAACTATGTATTATATATATTTCTTATAATAATATTATATATAGTATTTTTTTTAATACCACCGGTTTGGTTTGGTTAAACATGTGGTTTTGAATATTGCAAATTGTATATTGAACCATATATTCCGGTTTGGTTTGGGTTCAAATTGGTGACCAAAAAAAATTTGAAAAAAAAACAAACCAACCCAAACCATTTGTTTGGTTTGACCGGGTTATCGGTTAAATGTCCAATCCCAGTTTACACATCCTTGTATAATTAGAAGATATTCTCCTAATTAAACATTGTATCTATTTCCTTGTAAAGCGTTCTTATAAATTCCTATATATACCTCCTTATGAAGAAGAATACAATTAACCTAACCTAAAGTATTCAAAACATATTCATATTTTTAGCAGTTACTTGACATGCCTTTAAGTTTATATGTATCTCTCGAGGAGAAATTATGGATTTAAGAGGATAAATTAGCATTTAAGTTGAAGATAAATACCACCTTATTCGAACTGCAGGGAAACAGAAATTAGATTCCTACTTAAATTGATTAAGAAGCGGCCAACGTGGAATCTTTGTTTAAGTGGGTAAGATCACTTAAAGATTAAGTGCCTGTTTGGCATTGCTTATTTGGGGTGATAAGTGATTTTTAAAAAAATTTGGGAAGTCCAACCCGTTTGGTAAACTGTGAGAAAATCACTTATTGTTAAAAATTGCTGTGAGAGAAAGCTATAAGGGAAAGCAGCTAATGAGGTGCTGTCATTTTCTGATTATGCAGAAATCAGTTTCAAAGAGGCGTTGGATTTAATGATTATGCAACAATTATTTTCTGATTTTGTTGAAATCAATATCAACAACACTTTTAACAAAAATTTTACCAAACGCCAAACTGCTTTCTCTTACAGCTGATTTCTCTCACAGAAATCTAACAACGATTATTTTCACAGCACAAGCAATGCCAAACTGGCCCTAAATAACACCAGCTGAATTTAAATACCAAAAAAAAAAACATAACACTAAAATATCATGTGGCCACCCGAAAGAAAAAAGAGACCAACTTAGTTTTTGACAATATCAGTAGCCCTAATTCTGCATAGGGTTCCTTGCCCCCTGTTTAGCTTGGTATGGGACTTGGTGCATGATTTTGATTTTTCTATTGATTTATCCCTTTTGTTGTAGCTTGCTTGCCTTGCTGCTTGTTAGGGGCTTTCGGCTTTTTATCGCCTTGTTTTTCTTCTTAGCTTTCTTAGCCCCTCTGGGTCCTCTGTTCTTTTCTACTGCTCTTCGTGTTTTAATGAAACTCCACTTCGACCAAAAAAAGAAGAAGGCAATCCCCAGTCTCTCAGGACACAATGGCTGACATGAGAAAGTCTGGGTTCATAAATTGGTAACCTAATCAAATCCGCATTAAACATAGATAATTAGAAGTTAGAACAATCAGAATTTGAGATCAATATGAACTCATCGGAATTCACAACGTCGAAGGAATTTGGTCACCCAACCGTATTCTTATTCATACACAAACAACATTCACATCATACATTACTTTTTTGCTCACAAACAATGTCTGCAATTCGATTTCCCTAGTACTTAGGAACTTTTTAAACCAATGGGCTGAGAGTTTTGGGTGTCTTTTCAACCCATTTTTGTAATCCACAAAGTTCATACCAAATCGAACAGTGTAACCATTATTCCATTCAAAATTGTCCAACAGAGACCATGCAAAGTATCCCTTAACATGGACACCGTGCCTGCACAAAAAGATGGAATTAACAAAACCTAAAAAGGTTAGGCATATATATGTATATGAATCTACATAGCATATATATGTTTTTTTTAGTACAAGCGATAGTCTAAATTAGAGGGGAGGGGGTTTTTCACACACACATCTGATGCCATGGGGTTCGAACCTAAGACTTGAAAGTCTGCAAGTCAATGCCCTTTTTCACTGGGGTAGACCTCGTTGGCCTCAGTAGATATATGTTACATTCATATATATGAACATACATCTATATGTCATATGTGTATTTATAAATAAATAAATATATATATATATATATATATGTGCACACACATATACAACACAGGGGATATGTATAGGCTTTGTTGAGCACTTACTTGATGGCTCGTTGAACGTAATAGAGGTGGTGATAGTAGTAGTCAATTCTCTGGCTATCATTACGGGCTTCCTCAAATGACAATTCTGGATGGCTGAACTCATCAATCCCTGCAACAAATATGTAACATGTTAGTCTTTTAGTTTTAAGCTTGTTCATTTTCAAAAAAGGGAAGAGCTAACACCTTTAATTATTACAAAGTGAACTGAAATGTCACTAGCTTAATAGTTAGTTCATTTTAAATGTATACTTAATAGCAATAATTACACTACATGTGAAAACTTGGTGATGCAAACTAACTAAATAATTACCATTCTCCGTAATGTAAATGAGTGGATCATTATACTTTCTCTTTGTGTAGAGTAAAAGATCTTCAATTCCTCTTGGATAAACATATAGCCAATCTGAAGCAGCCTGTAATACCATAGAAATAGAGAGATTTGTAGAGGTTACATTTGTCTGTGGAAAACAATTAATAATACCACTAACGCTAACAGCTAAGCTAATTTGATATGTGCGTACCTTTGGACCAATAGAGACCCCATTAAGCTCAGCTGCCACAATATATATGGTCAAAATCTAATTGTTATGAGAAACTTAAAAATTGGTAATCAACAAGGTTTGAATTTGTACTACGTACATGAAAAATTAGCACGAGCATCTGTCAAGTAGCTTGCATTTACAAAATTATGCTGAGGTGCATAGGCTGCATAATAAGTAGTATAGTAATTTAATCCAAGAAAATCAAATGACCCATTTAGCAATTTAGATTCTGCTTTCGTGAAGTTTGGTAGACGATTTCCAACGAGAGACCGCATACTGTGTGGATAGTCACCGCTTGTTATTGGCTCTGCAAACCTACAAAAAGGTTGAAATTCCCATTACAAACTTAATGCTAAATAGGATATTTTCTTGGTTGGAAAATTTGGCATGTTATATTGCCGGAAAGTTGGCTTATTATAAAGCCGAACATTCATAAAGCATATTTTTATTTGTTCAATGTATTTAAATTAATATTCTATTAAAATATATATTCGAGAAACAAATATTAGATTATACTAGTAAGTATTGTAAGCGAGTTACAGATTTATATTAGGTACTGACCATCCAAACATAAAATCCAAGGCTCGTAATGCAGCATTTTTATGGTGCTTGGCTTCAGAAATCGGCACAAACCAATGTGACAATAGCGTTATCCCTATCAGACCCTTTTGAGATGCCTGCAGATTAATTTTGAACATAACAGGATTACTGAGTCATATAGAATTCTCCATTATTCACATATAGTTCTCAATTAGGACCTAGTATTCTAGCCCAGCGAGCTAAAAAAAAAACCTGATATTTCTTCTTGTACAATTCTACGGCAGTTGCATGTGCAAGGAGCTGGTTGTGTGCCACCACATATGGTTCTATACTTGAATCCCCACCAGTGCAATTTAGGTTTTGCCAATCAGAACATCGTCCGGGCGCGAAGTCCCCTTTTGCATAACCACCAACACTATAGCTCCATGGCTCATTCAATGTGATCCAGTATTTTACCCGATCACCAAATTCCTCATAGCAAAGCTTTGCATAGTCTCGAAAGTGATTTCTGTACACACACACATATATATATAGAACAATGGTTGAGAAAATTAAAATCCAATGCCAAATATTGGTTTCAAACATATGTGAAATGGTATATCTTAATTTGTTCACGTACATAATATGATGGCTTAAGAAACCACCATATTCGTCTTCTAAGGCTTGGGGAAGATCCCAGTGGAAGAGGGTTACAAATGGCTTTAGACCTGCATGAGTAATAGAAAAGAGTTGACTAAGTGGTGTTTCAGGTGGGATTGATAATGAGGTTTTATGTGATTATATATAGAAAGCTGCTTCACCATTGTGTAGGAGTTCGTTGATGAAACTGTTGTAGTATTTGATTCCTTCCTTGTTCACGCCTCCACTTAGCTTTCCATCTAATAATTAAGAACAAAACAAGCAAATACACAAATAACTCAATGAATAATAAGTGGTAAGGAAAGAAAGGGCCAATATTAAACTATTTCTTCTCTTGGTTCAATTTTTTCGATAACGACTTTAACTGATAACACAGCTGAGCTTGCAACACTTTCTTAGTTGCTTATATACAACGATATAAAAGGAGGGCCACATGAATTATTATTTCAAGGAAGAGACATGTTCTGTACAATATATACACGAATGTCATTGATGAACTCACTCGGTAACAATCTTGGCCATGAGATAGAGAATCTGTAAGCATCCAACCCCATGTTCTTCATAATCCCCACATCTTCCTACAATAACACAAAAGATATAATTATAAAAAAGAACTTTAAAAGGATCTCATTTTCAATTTCCCATAACTATGTTCTCTTCTCTTACTGGGCTCAAAGCAAAGAAGGCATTTGTGTTTGTCAAATTTGTTTTTTCTAAGAAAAAACAATGAGAATTATGTGATCAAAATTTAAACCTTATAGTGGTGATATTCATCAATAGCCACATCTCCGTTGCTGCCATCTTGGATTCTTTCTGCAATTAAAAAAACAAAAACAAAAAATTATCAAGGCAGGACTATTATATAACTAACTAGGCCTTATCTCTCACTAGAAAAAAAAAAAACTTGGTCCATTGTTTAATAAGTGAATTTGATTAATCAATTTTTTTCTCCTAGCAATGCTATGCTCTGTATGAAAAATAGGGTCGTCCCTGAGCAAGAGGGTCCATAGCTTCGCCGGGGAGCTACTTTGGCCCAAGCTCAAGCCCGGGCTTGCGGTGGAGCCCGGAAAGCAGTGTGTGAGAAAAATAAAATGTCCCATTTGTGAGGTATTAGCAACAACTTTTACCGTCGAAAAAAGTCAGATCTAAGAAATCAAGTTTAGTGACGGTATGGGCAACAACCGAATTAGAGAGGGAAATTAAGACTTCAAAGACAGAAGAAAAACAGAATACTAAGAGTGGATAAAGAAAACAAAGCCTAGACACACCACCTGGATGTTTGTGGGTGTAGGTATCCCATATGCTTGGTCCTTTACCACCTCCTCTTGCAGCACCTTCATACTAAAATTTACACACAAACACATAAAAGAGTACAGAATAAAGATGCCAATGTTCATGCATGGATGCTTAGTCTGGCAAGAAGAAACTAATTAAGTAATTAAAACAAAAATTAAAGGGTAATTAAGCCTCCAAAAGAGAAAAGACTCACCTGGTAAGAAGATGAAGCTGAGCCAAAAATGAACCCAGCTGGAAAACTGCTTCTGTTGAGGAAAGCAGTGTCATACTGACTGGGTGTAACTGGAATGGTGGCTTGGCTATTTGCCAATGCAAAGCCAATTAGTTGCAGAAAAGAATTTCCTAAGAGCAAATATCCTAATTGGATTGCCATAACTTGAGGTTTTGGTGATCTAGATAGCTTGGCCTTGCCTTGAGGGGCTTTATAAATGGAGGAAGGATACATCATAGCACAGCTAAGAAGCCAGGAGTCTCAAGACACATGTACACTGTGCATGCAACGGTTAAAGCATCTCAAATGTTCCTGAAAAAGAAAAATTAAATTTAAAAATCGTTAAAAAATAGTCATTTGATGAAGCTAAAATGTTAAATTATTGCATTATTGCATAGCCTAAATGACATTTGTGAGGCCTTGAAAAGTACAAGGCACGTAAAATTTAATGACTTTTTATCACAAATAGTCCATAAGGTTTATGAAATTATCATTTTTCATTCATAATATTTTTTTTTGACACTAATGGTCCTTAAGGTTATTCTCTACACATCAAAATGGTCTCTGCCATTAGCTTCCATCAAATTTTCTGTTAAATTGCTGATGTGGCACGTGTGTGAAGCCTACACATCCGATAGTATATAGCCGTATGGCTTTAAATAAAATAAAATATATTTTAAATACTTTAAAACTTAAATCCATTCAAAAAATCGAAGTATATTCACACCCTAGATCCATTTAAATACTTTAAAACTTAAATCCATTAAAATATATTCACACCCTAGACATGCACCATGCCTCCCTCTGCCATCGCCTCCCTCCTCTCAACAGACCCACTTTTTGCCTCTCCCCCTCCTCTTCCTCCCTTATCTTTCTCTCTATCCCTCTCCATGTGTTCTCTTTCTCTTTCTCTCCTTTTTTAATTGTACAAAGCCAAAAGGCTATGGCTTTTACTGCCCATGTCCAATCACAAGCAAAGCCAAAAAACCCCAAGAGGCTCCAATTCTTCAGCCAAGTATAGCCCCAACCCCAGAAAAACCCGAAGAGGCCAAAACAAATATATCCCATATAGTCTTTGGTAGTATTGCCGCCTCCGCCAATCTGTGGGGTCATAGGAAAAACTACATCAAGCTATGGTAGACCAGCCTGTAAAAATCGAGGAAGATGAGGGAGAGAGAGAGAGAAGGGAGGAAGAGGAGGAAGAGAGAGGCAAAGAGTGGGTCTACGAGGAGAACGCAGATGGTGCAAGTCTTCTTGGTTTTTTTTTTTTTTTGGATTTTATGTTTTAAAATATTTAAAATATAATATATTTTATTTAAAGCCATGTGGATGTATACTATTGGATGTGTGGGCTCCACACACGTGTCATGTCAGCTATTTAATAGAAAATTTTATGGAAGCTAGCAACATGGACCATTTTAATGTGTGGAGGGTAATCTTAAGGACCATTGGTGTCACAAAAAACATTCGAGACGAAATGTGATAATTTCACAAACCTAAGGGACCATTTGTGATAAAAAGCCGAATTTAATTAATGTCATAGCTTGATTTGGAATAATCAAGGAACCACTAAAAGCATATAATTTATAAAAGCAAATTAAACATTAGCAACGATGCTTTACCACCACGACTAAAGGTCCACGGCTGATTCAACGTGATCCAATGCTTTACCCGATCACCAAATTGCTTATAACGAAGTTCTGCATAGTCCTGAAAGTGATTCCTGCACATAATAGAGATGTTTGGAAAATTAAAAAATCAATGGGAAATATTGATTCTAAGCACTTCATAGTAGTACAAATGTGTTAACTTCCATAAAGAGAGAGAGAGAGAGAGGAGAGAGAGAGTGTGTAAATTTGGTTTTACTTTTTGGGAGAAGAGTTCATGGTTTCTTGAATTCTTTTTAGGGCTTTCATTGAAATTTCATCTCTCAAACTTTTGCTTAGTGATAATACAAAGTTTTCATCTCTCATCATTTTCATTTTCACTATTTTGGAAAACTTGGTTTTCTCTTTGGTTTGAATGAGAGTGTTCATGGCATAAAAATGGGTTTTTAAGATTTAATTTTGAAAGCTACTTCTTTTTTAAAATATATGTTTAATTTTTTTTTTTTTGGGTTAACTATATAAAAGTATCCAACCTTTAGGGGTTGTTTCAAATTAGTACCCAACCTTTAAAACCTTGCACGTAGATACATGAACTCATGAAAACATACAAATTAGATCCTTCATACGTTATTGACATCATCAGAGGAGCCTTGACGTGTTGACGTGGCATGTCTGATGTGACCTTTTTTTTGTTGATGAAATGGCAAAAAAGTGCTTTACTTTTAAAGTTAATTAAAAATATTAACATATATGATACTAAAAAAAGGGTCAACTACATAAAAATATCCAAATTTTAAGAGTCGTTTCAAACTAGTACCCAATCTTAAAATTTTTGCACATAGATACGCAGCTAGGCACAGACCTTAATACAGCCTAACCTGGGCTACAGCCCGGGGAGGCTTTTATTTTTTTTTCTCAGCTTAAAATAACATTTAGCCCGACATGGACAAGAAATCAGCCAACTACAAGAAGAAAGAATAGAGAGATGGAGCAGACGGAGAGGGAAGAAAGAAAAGAAGAAGAGGGAGATATGTGTTGAGATGAGATGTGTTTTTATTTTGTCAGGTGCGCTCCCCAACAAAAGGTGATGTTTTTATTTTTACTTCAATTCCTTCTAAATATTTTTTCCTTTCTTCTTTCTTTGTTTCCCTTCAATCCCTTCCAAATATTTCAACAATATTATCAATAATTCCAACATTTTTTCTGTTTCAAATGTCGTATAATAACAAAGAGTTCTAAATATTTGAAGAAAATATACTGAAAAAAGAGTGCTTATATAAAATATATATATAAATTTGTAACAAACAAGGGCTTATAATTTATCCAAAAAAAATTTAGCCTACCTCTACAAGTATTCCTGGGTCCACCATTGGCTATGAGTGAAGTGGTTAAGTGTGGGTTATCTCTAGTTTTTAGTTCCTACAATCTGTTGTCCAAGCCTAAAAATCTACAACAACCCTCCAAAATCCACCAAAACTCACTAAATTTTTGTAATAAGTTTGTACTTAAGGTAAATTTAGCCCACCCATTTTGCAATTCTTAGGTCTATCCATGTACCCAACCTTACAGAAAACATACAGATTAGTAACTTTGTTAGTTAGGCTGCTAATATATGTTAAATCATGACGTGGCAAATATAGGCTTCAATTTTTTTCTTGACCAGTAATAAAATATTTTAAAAATATATTTATCTTTTAAAAAAGTAAAATAATAAAATAACATCAAATTAGAAAAGTAAATATAAAAAAACAACCCGACCCCAGCGATATCGATGGTGGTGGTGGGTGGGGATGGTTGATATCACTGCCAATCTCTCATCCCAGCCATCACAACCCAGCAGCCTCATTCCAAACCCCAAACATGGGAAAGGAATCACCATTTCTCATCCCTTGGGAAATGACATGAGAAATGATTTCTCATCAAACTCATTTCATGAACCAAACGGGGCCTCAGAGCCTGTTAACCGAGTAGAGGTAAAATCGCAAAGGAGAGGCTCTCTAGACCCATCCCGTCTCCCACATCTGTCTCTCTCCTTCGATCTTTGTGCTCTAGTATTGTATATTAGTCTCATGATTTCTTTTCTTGAAATCTAGTTAAACAAACCACAAATCAGTGGTTATTATTGTTCTTTTGTTGCTAGGTAATAGTACTACAACAGAGCTAGACAAATGTGCATTTGAATGAAATAACATCTAGTAAAACATAGTAGGAATCAATGGTGGCGGAACAATGAAATTAAATTATAATAATTCTCAACAAAATTGTAACCATCAAATATAAAATAAATTCTCATGAAATTAATGTAAATCAACAAACACAAATGTGTAGAAATACTGACAACTTTAGCGATTGAGGCTTGCAAGATTTGCAATGTCCTAAAATCATATTTCGCCCCTGCCTTTGTGCTTGTAGTTCTATAAGCGTCTATTTCTCAAGATTCAACAATCGATAATCCTAAATTGAAGCACTTCAGTTTAAAACTCTGGCGAACCAATTATATATTTGTACTCTCAAGACACTTAAAAATGAAACTTGAAGATTGATACTCTAACATAGCATGAGTGGGGAAAAATTCCTCATCAACGCTCTTCTGGAATGTCATATTTTATATAGACCCAAGTGGCTTTTTGGAATAGCAATGGGGGCTGTTCACTAATTGACGCCACCCAGCAAAAGGGAAGATGCAACTTCTCTAATTGAACTGCATCAGGTTTGTATGCTATCCGATTTTTCATATTTAAACATAATAACTGTTTTCATTCACACCTTAAAATTAAATATTATAATATATAATTTCCAACAGTCATTACTGTAATTTTGTTGTTAGGTCATAGAACTACTCTTTCTTTTTGCTACAAGTCCTAATACATTTTTTTTCTTCATCATTCTTGGTTATACGTACAAATTTACCGGCGGTTTGGAGGTTTTAGGGATGAAGCTTCGTGGACAGAGAATGAGGCAGCTGTGTTTTTGGGTCGTGCGCTGAGGGGAGGCTTAGGATATTTGCAGTGGCAATTTGTAAATTTGTTTGGGGATTTTAATGAATTTGGGTTGGGCGTCATTGGGTTTTTTAGCGGTGGTAGACTTGTAAACTTGTTTGGTTTTTTTTAATGAAACAGGTTGGGCTTCATTCAATGGCATTGTTGTAATTTGTAAGTATTTTGAGTGTTAATATATTTTTTTAAGTGGGTTTTGGGTTTTTTTAATGAAATTGTTGCGGGTTGGGTTTTCACTATTTCAGACCACACAATTGGGCCTATAACTCAAGCTCCCTCTGTTTTACAAAGCAATGTTAATGATTCACTAAACAAATAATAATGGAATGTTTTACAAAGAATTCCAGTAAAATTTTAAGAAATAGGTTATGGCTTAAAAAATAATAATAATAGGCCAACTCTTTTCTTTCCATTTGTATTCAATAGATAATGGAAAGTTGCTACCTAAATACAAAATGGAGAGGAGAAAACCAATATTATTAAGGGCTAACATCAAATACCCCTCAAGGTTTGGGATCATTCACAATATACGCTCCCGAATTTCATTTTCATTAATTTACACCATATTATTTTCAAATTTAATCAATTTAAGCTTTCCGTTAAGTTGATTGTCAAAAAATCCGTTAAGTGATAATGTGTCTTTTATATAGCCCATTTTTTTAGTTTAGTTGAAAGAAAATATTAATAAAATAATATTTAGAAAATTAAAACTGAATATATAATTTTTTTTTAATAGTAAAAATAAAACTAACCCCTCTCCCTGACCCTGCCTCCCTCCCTCCCCGCCCCACCACTTCCCCACCCTCCCTACACCTCCACCGTCACCTCAACCCAACCACCCTACCCACCAGTGGCTCGCGCCCTCTCTCTCCTTTCTCCCTCTCCCTCCTCTTCTGGATTCCCACCAGTGCTGGACTTTAGTGATGAAGCCGTCTTGGTTTATGTTCAGATGGTGATAAGTTCACATTTCCGTTTGTGCTGAGCGCTTGCCCCGAGGTTGTGGCTTTCTGTGAAGGGGTTCAGCTCCATAGAGCACTTGTTAAGATGGGTTTGATGGAAGATGCATTTATTGAGAATTCTTTGATCCATTTCTATGCTGAATGTGAGTAGGGATGGCAACGGGCCAGTTCGGGGACGGGTATGGCAATACTATCCCCGTCCCCGCTCCTCATCCCCGCACCTGCGCCGCCCCAATCCCTGATAAGAAATTTTGGGGAATCTCCATCCCTGTCCCCGGTCGGGGGTTGTCTCCCAAACCCGCCCCCGAATCCCCGATTTTTATTTATTAAAAATATACTACACTCAATTTTGACCAAAAAAATAAACTCAATTACATTCAATTAAATCATAAAATTCAACTTAACTACTTAAAATCATCTAAACAATTTGACAAACTAATAGAAATCATATATTCCACAATCAAAACTAAATACTTTGTCTCAAAATACTTATTTTACGGCTAAACTTAACAACAACAAAACACATTAAAGACCTTGGAAAATAAAAGATAAACAAAAAAACAAAAAAACTGGTAGCACTATAGCACTAGCACCGTAGCTTTATTAGACAATATGGAATGGAAGGAGGTTCTAATAACGAAGGGAGGACACATCAAAAAAATAATTTCCATATGTTTCTTGGTCAACCAAGAAAATCATGAATTGTTTCCTATTGGTTTATTGAAATATATATTCTATATTCTATATTCATTAATTAAAAAAATTATATATATCACTAATCGGGCCTGCCCATCTCCAACCGGGATTTTTAAAATTCGGGGATCCCCATACCCGGCCCTAATTTTCCCTGAAATCTTCCCCCGTTAGGGCAGGTACTCGATGGGGACCCGACCCCGGGGGATTTTTGCCATCCCTAAATGTGAGGAGTTGGATTATAGCCGAAAGGTGTTCGATGGAATGGCTGAGGTTAATATCAAATTGATGGGTTTCTCGTTTATGAAATTTGATACTAGTTTCTTATGATTTTTCCATGATTTCTTTGTTAACTGCATCCTCAATAAGCAATCCAAATCAATTATGTAATCAGACCCGAAAGAGATAGAAAGAAAGAAGAATTGAGAAATCCTTTTGTTCCCTTAGAGATTGTAGAAAGGAGATAGAAAAGAGGAAGAATTAGGAATTTGTCTGTTCCCTTAAGAAATTGTAGAAAGGAGAGAGAAGAGGAAGAATTGGGAAACTCTTTTGTTCCCCTAGAGATTGGAGAAAAGGGATAGAAGAGAATGAGAATTGGGGAATTCTTTATTCCCAGAGATAAGAAATTGAGAAGAGAATTGGGACAGACCCAAATGAGGATTGTTTGATTTAAGATTTTCTTGTTCTCCAAAGAAGTGGGATTTAAGAGTCAAGAATATGGGTACTGAGATTTTGGATGCACAAGAAAATTGACACAACGAATAACAAATGAACCATTAATATTTGACCCACGGTGATGTATTCAAGAACAGGAAGGTGATTTTATAACAAGGAATTCAATATTTGATTTGGGAGCGGCTACAAGATAACTATCAATCAAAGGTGAATAGAAAGCTTGAATCTTTGAACATAGGAAGAGATAGAGGATGAACAACAGACATACCAAAAGAACATCCATAAGACCCAAACAACAGAAATGCAACTAACAATTTGAAATCCACCACATATCTAGCAACCCCTAAAGCTTTAAAATTTAAGATTACACCAAAAGATGATTTAATTGGTTTTAACTTCTGGTCTTGTTGGTATTATAAACATGGTGCCAGATTTGGATTGCTAGTTCAAATTTATTTATTTATTTTATTTTAGGTTTTGAGTTGGAAACTTGGAGAAGACGAAGAGGGAGAGAGTGCTTCAATGGCGGAAGAAGGTATTTTTGTGGAAGGGAGAGAGAGGCTTTTTGGGAAGAAATGTTTAAATTCCCGAAAAATGAATGAGGAGAGAGAAGTAATATTTTCATTTTATTTTTTAAATTAAAAAATTTATTTTACCATTAATCCCAACTGTTGAAAGTGCTTAAATCTAAGGATCTCAAAAATGTGTCAAAATTTATGTCAAAAAGTGTGTCTCCTGATCCTAACCCTATATATCTATGATCAACTAGAGCAAATCTCCCAAACTATGGGGGTCATTACAAACTCATACCCAACCTTTAAAGACTCGCTTGACTGGTTCCCCAACTTATAGAAACCCTACAAATGAGATCCTATGTTACCGAGTTTGTTAGTAAATCCGTTAAATGTTGACATGGAAAATGTAAATCCCATTTTTTATGCTAATTTGGACTCCACATATGCCAAAAAACAATTTAAAATGTGGATTTTTTTTTTATAAACAATTAAAATTAATAAAGTTCAAATTTTAAATCAAATATACAAAAAAAAAAATTAGAAAAAGTAACAAAAAACGAGAGAGAGAGAGAGAGAGAGAGAGAGAGAGAGAGAGAGAGAGAGAGAGTGTGTGTGTGTGGGTAGGTAGATCTAGGTGGTGGGTATGGAGGTTGGGGAAAATGAGATATGCATGTATAATGGTAGAGTGAGAAAATTCATCAAGTATGGTCAACCTCAAATAATACAATCATCACAAAATAAGATTTTATCTAATAATACAAAGTCTTTAGTAATAACTCAAATGTCATTCCAATATATTCACAATTGTCCTCGACAAGTATTTACTCTTGAAATCTTTTCTTAATCACTTCATTATCAATAATATCAAAAGTATCTTTTTCACATATATCATTTCAATACATTCACACTGTTGCAGTTAAAGACTTAGTGAATTGACAATTTAGTGAAACAAAGTTGAATTCATTCAGAGAACTAACTTTAATTAGAGTCGGAGAGAAAAAAAGGTGAATGACTGACGCAAAGGAAGACTTGAAATAGAATAAGTTTTAATTTAAGTGGTGCGAAGGGGTAGCTTTAGCTTTTGCGTAATCATTCACTTATTAAAAGTGAAGCAGAAGGGTCATATTTAATAATAAATTATATACGAAGGGTAAAACTTAACGAATGCAGGGTTATTTACGAAACTCCAGAAGGGCCATCTAATCCTTGTTCGCCTTTATTGGCTTCACCTTTGTGTATAATGTATCTATTAACTCCAATCTAGATGTATTAACTTTTCACGCAATGTGAATCATGTGAATCGCTATTAGGTCTATAATTCAAGCTCCTTTTCTTTTCCAAAGCAATGTGAATGATGCACATTTGCTTTTTAAGAAAAAAGAACTGCTATATATTATAAAATTTACTTGTCTCATCATGATATATGGTAATTATTATCTTGTTACAGAGTTTGAAAATTATATATAATTCATCACAAGGTAGTTTTTCAAACTTGAAAACTTGAAAACAAAAAAGAATAAGTAATCTTACAATGATCAAATTTTGAATTATATGTATAATCTTACTACATATCTGACGTGTGAATCACTTTTTTTTGTTTCTTTTCTGGTAATTTACGTTAAACATAAGTTGGAATTCATATATAGAGTAACTCTGAAAATTGCAGTCCAAACGGCTTTTCGTAATTTCCTTAATTCTTCTGACATCTACAGTGCCAAGTGCCGCCCACAAATTTTTTCCGTCTTCATTTCTTCAATCCCATGAAACTTCCAGAAGGTCGTGCATGGCCCACTCCACTATTAGCTAATGGGGCCCGCCGTGCCCTCATGGAATTCGACTTCAGCTGCAACAAGTGGAAGTCTTTGGTGGATAACTAGAAAAAAGTAAAAGTAAATGTGATTTATAAATGAGATTTTCTATTTAAATTCCGTACTTCTTTTTTGTTCATCATAATATTTAAATTATTAAGCAGTAAGTTTTATTATTGTGTAAAAAGATAAAAAATGTCATCTAACTTAATAATTAACTCTAGTACATCTATAAAAACTATACACATACCTCACCACTCTCCATATTAATTAAGTTTTAGAAAAATACAAATTCCACTACATCATATTTAAATTGGATCAGGACAGAAGTAAAGTATAAATTGGATCATATCAGGACAAACTCCTCTACTTGGAGAGAGGTAAAGTTGTTCTCTTTCTCTAGAAAGTATTAAGGGGGGGTGTATTCAATTGAGATTTTAATAGATTGTAATTACATGATTTTAATGTAATAGATTTCACCCGGATTTGTAATTATATGATTTTACTCATGATTTTAATAGATTGCAATTACATGATTTTACTTATGATTTTAATTTACTTAGGATTTTACTTATGATTTTAATAGATTGCAATTACATAATTTTACTTATATTTCTATACAAGCTTGAACTCTATCACCCATCATCAACTACAAATGCAAAACTACCATTAACTCTCACAAGCAAAATACAAG
Organism: Prunus fruticosa; assembly: GCA_018703695.1. Taxonomy (NCBI): domain Eukaryota; kingdom Viridiplantae; phylum Streptophyta; class Magnoliopsida; order Rosales; family Rosaceae; genus Prunus; species Prunus fruticosa. Next base: position 17,893,220 of record CM031922.1, read on the forward strand.
GAGAGAATCGTATACAACACACTCAAACGAGTTGAAGCAAATAATACAACATAAAAAGTAATTCCTTTCTGTAATTATTCCTTTCTGTAATCAAAAGTAATTCCTCTCTGCCATAATAATATTACATACTAATCATGTGTGCATTATCTAACTAAGGAGGCTTAAACCATACAAGCTTATCGAATTCATGCATGCGACTTACAAACCTTCATGAATTGATAATACAGTTGTTACCTAACTTCATTAGAAAATCACTTGTGCACAAATTACTCAAAACATAGATTCATCCCACCCATTATTTCACTAACAATGCTATTCCATACATCAACGGATTTATCACACAGTGAACGAAACCTAATACATAATTCAATTAAAATGCCACTACCAAAATACATAATTCAACTACAATGCCACAACCAAAATACATAGTTCAACAAAAATACCAAAAATCAAATTCAATTGAGGCTACTTAATAGACAAAGTTCAACCAAAACACCACAACCAAAGAAGTTTACTACTATATCATACATCATACATAATTCTCCCTCCTGGTCTAGTCCAGGTGTTGATGCTTGAGGTGTTGTGTGTTTCTGAATTTTTTTCTGTTTGCCTCTCATTCATCTCTGCCATAATTCTCTCTGCCTTTTGATATAATCTTGGTTGGAAAACATGCTTTTCGTTTAAAGTTAGCAAATAAATTATACAATACTTTACATGTCTTTCAGCAAAAGAATCTTGTTTTGATAGGATTTAAAAACTGAAGTGTTAATGGAGTGAGTGGTTGGGGAGAACAACGCTAATAGAGAACAACCATGAACGTATGCAGACGTAAAATGTATACAACCAGCGCTAGTTAATAGATAGAGAATAACCATGACCATATGCAAAACGTATACGAACATCGCTAGTATAGAGAACAACCATGAAATAGGAGCCCTTCTCAGATGTGTCTGTTGATCTTCTCCCAAAAGAAAAACAAAGAACGTGAGAATCAGGCATAGGAGGGTGAGATTTGTTATGGGGTTTGGTATTTATATCACCCACTCAAAAGTACCACTCAAAAACAAATCGGTAAGTTTTTTGTTCGGTTCACAATTGTATATCATTTTGTACCCTTCTAGCTTATGATTTCGTTATGTTCTTGAGTTAACCTTGTGCTTTTAACCTCTTTTGTGTTTGTCATTCAGTTCATTGAGCTCTAGGTATCACTTGAGGCTTTTGAAGTAAAATGGTGAAAACAATGTGTAAAAACTGAAGGCTGAGTTACAAATTCATTTTGGACATATCTTTTTCATCTGTGCTTGGATTGGGCCAATTCACGTGTGCTTGCAAAGAAGACATTCTGAACTTAAAGATGGACAGCTCAAGCTCATCAATTGATTGATCCAAGCCCAATCCGTGAGCCCATCAAAATACACATCATGCTGACTTGCAAATGAGCTCATTGCTTGCTTGGTCATGCTGACATGATGATGAGCTATGGCTGCTGGTGGGATTAGTTGGTGAAGTGCAGCAACCACATTCTGATTTTCAATTGCAAGTGTTGTATGCATTAGCCATATTTAATTCTGATTTCTTACTTCCCTCTCCCTATAAATACAACTTCCATTCCACATTCAAGGTGTGCAAGCCTGGGATTCACAACCCCACAATTCAGCCATCCTTCACTCCATCCCCCCTCAAACACTTCCATCATTTTCCCAAACACATTCAGAAATTATCCTCAAACACTCTCACAATCCCAAACACTCCAGCAATCAACCAAAAGCTCTAAATAGCCTCAAATCACCAAAACAACTCCAGCAAACCTCTCTTCTATTTCTCTACGAATTTCATCTTTCTTAGCCATCACCACTCACTCAAACTCATCCCAAATCACCTCCATATCCTTCATACATCCTTCTAGATGTGAGAAAGCTCTTGGAGAAGCATTAGACGTGGAGAAGCACTTGGAGAAGCCTTGGACACCACAAGAACTTCAGAAAGGGGTTTTTCTACTGTTATTGCATTCATTGTGTTTTCTCATTTCTGTCTTAATTTCTTTCTCATTATGAGCAGCTAAATCCATAGCTAGGGTTTCAATGTAACCTGACAAGACAATTTCATGTTTCAAGTTAATGTTACCCTTTGTTGATTACTTCTAATTTTCTGGTCTCATTCACTTGTTCTTAGTTGAATCTTTATGCATGTTTAAATAACTGGCCATTATGAACACATGCATGTTGGTTATCTAGTTCAAGTTTACATAAACACCATATGACTCTTGAACCGATTAGTGAATGAGTGGGTAATGCATTTAGGACAAACACCATGTTTAAATGTTTACTTGGTTCCTTTGTGTTCTTCTTAAGCTTAATGGATTCAGATTCATAGCCTAGACTAAACACCATAGCTAAGTTGTGTTTTCTGAGTACTTGATTAAAACCAAACACCATATGATGTTTATGTAAACTTGGAGAACTTCCCTATTTATAGGCCTAGGGGAAGTGAAAATCTGAATTCAATAAGACTAATGCATACAACACTTGAATTATAAAATCTGAAATGGTTGATGCACTTGTAATAGACAATCTAAATTGGGTGATGCACTTGTATTAGAAAATCTTGAATTGGTTGATGCACTTCCCCAATAAATCCCACCAGCAGCCCTAGCTCATCTTCATGTCACCATGACCAAGCTTCCAACCAGAAATGATAGCTCATGCCTAGCTCACCATGACCAAGCATCCAACCAGCACATGCTGAGGTCAGCATGACCAGTAACTTCAAGGGCTTACAATTTGGGCTTCTCTTAATCAAATTAGGACTTTAAGCACTCGAAATTGAAGTTCAGAATGTCTTCTTTCCAGCCATATGTTATTTGGGCCAATCCAAGGTCGGAGGAAGAAGTTAAGGCCGAAACAAATTGCTAACTCATTTTCCGCGCTGATAAGATCCATCCTGAACATGGTTCTGTGTTTGCTAGGTAACGGACTCCAGATGTATCCAATGGGGCTGAATTTTGGATATGTTATAGTACACACCCATTGGAACAACTTTTATGAAGAATGTGGCCTCATTCGAGCTATGTAGGTTGCTGAAACAAAGCTTGTAATATGACCTATGGAACTGGACTGGCAGGGGGCTGTAGCCATAATGAATTTGTCTTTAAGCTCTTCTTCAATTCATCCAAATTAGGCCTTAACATGCTTGAATTGCATGAATTATGCTCTCCAATGCCATCATTGTTACCTAAAGCTCAATTAACTGAAAGATAAACACAAAAAGGATTAAAAGCACAAGTTTAACTCAAAAACATAATCAAATCATAAGCGAGAAGGATAAGAAATAATATACAATTATGAATCGATCAAATACCCCCAAACCTAGATTTTGCTAGTCCTCGAGCAAAACAAAAAGGAAAACACATATAAAAAAAAAAAAAAAAAACAAGAAGTTAACTAGACCACTTTCGTAGGTAACTCGATTGCATTTAGCATATGCAACAAGCCTTTAAACCTCTAGGCATCCCTAGTAGGAGGAGTTGTGTCTCCTGAGGGTTTTAACAGATACAATACCCACAAACGTTTTTCTAACTCTACAAAACAAAATGGTTAGAAAACTTAAAAGATTGTTAGTCTTTAAGCAAAACCAAAACCAAAAACAAAAACAAACATAATTACATTAACAAAAACAAAAACGAAAACAAAACACAAAAAAAAAAAACAATTACAAAAATAAAAAGAACTCAAAACAATCTTTCCGAACATTTTCTTGAAGAGAAATGACTCATGCACATGACTCAAATGTTTTAACAATAAAAGCTCAATTTTGGACATTATTTACAAAGCGGCAAAGTTCAAAACATAATATGCTCAAAGTGTAGTAGTGTGATAGCCAAATGCAACAAATTTCCCAATCTTAGTTTTCACACAATTTCGAAAATCATACAAAGCACAAGTTCAACTTCAAATCTCACCAAAGTTGTCCTCTCACAAATGAATCACTCAGAAGAGGGCTATAATGCAACACTCAGTTATAAACATGAGAATAGAGTTAAACCATAAGGACTTAACTCGAAATAGAAAGATGAAGAACTTGCATTAATATGATCTCAAGAAGGATGCCAAACACTTAAAAGTAAGAAATGGATGCAATTCAACCACATGACATTTAAGATCAATTTAGGTCTTTAGTATAGGTTGTAATTGGGCCAAGGGTGTAAGGTGAGTAAGAAATGAAAGATATGGATAATACAAAGTCCAAGGAACTCGCAATGTAAGAGCATAAAATAATTGTTTACAAGACTTCGAATCATCACGATTAGATTTTTTCTTTTTTCTTTCACCAATTGTGTGAATTTTTTTTTTTTTTTCGATATGTAACACCTCTTCCCAAACTTAACATGAAAAACACATCCAAATTAAAGCTCATGAGTTCCTTAGAAAGGTAAATATTTGTTTTTTCAGGCTAAGGCGAGGAAATAAAATTGGTAAATGAAAGAAAAGGTTTACATGTAGGCTCAAAATGGTTAACAATGGAAAATCATGCTTAAGCATGCATAAAGTTAGCTTGAAAGGCACAAACGATCCAAAGAAGGCCTTAATATCATTTCTTTAAATGTCATGAAATCAAATTGCACAAGAATGAATGACTTTTAAGTGTTCAACCAAGGGTCCTAGATTTTGCTAGTCCTCGAGCAAAACAAAACAAAACAAAAACAAGAAGTTAAGTAGACCACTTCCGCAGGTAACTCGATTGCATTGAGCATATGCAACAAGCCTTTAAACCTCTAGGCATCCCTAGTAGGAGGAGTTGTGTCTCCTAAGGGTTTATCAGAAACGATACCCATAAACGCTTTACCTGACTCTACAAAACAAAGTGGTTAGAAAAACAAACTTTGAAATCAATTAATGAAAATGAAAGAAAACTTTAGTCATACCTCCAACACCATAGAGTTGCCAAAATAGGTGATCAATCAGTGTGTACAAGTGGAAGCTATAGCTCAAAGGCACACGGCTTCAAAGCAAGCACACTCAAACCTTGAATAGAGAACATGCTTCGACTCTAATTCTCACAGATAACACTCAATCACTCAGAACCTATGGTTTAATTCTCTCAAGAAAGCATAAGTGAGTGTATGAAATAGAAGCACAAATTTAGTTAGATCTCATGAAAGGAATCAAATACTAAGAATATAGATACACATATATATACCAGCACCCATGAATACATCCTCAAAGATCAGCTAGGTCTTTCACAAGGTTGTAATGAAAGGCTAAGGTTTAGGGGAAATGGAAGAATTGGAAGGAAAAACAAGTAACTTAAGAACATACTAAGGTTGCATTCTTCATTAATCTGCAAGACATAATTGATTTAAAGTGGCATGGCTGCAAACTTCATGGTATCACATGGCATGGACTTTATATTTCACACTTAGATCAAATCGACACACTTTCTCTTTATCTTTCTTATTTGCTGATTTGATCTACATCTTCTTTAACTTCATTGCACAGATTCACATCATCTTTCATTTAGGCACATGGCAGCAACTTCCTTGCTTCAAACTTTATCTTGGCACACCTTGGTATATTTCTAAGCTATAGGGTATGACTACAATAGGTCAAGTATCTCAGATTGAGATACAAAGGTAGGGAAATGATGAGGGTGATAGAAGAAAAGGGCTTGAAGTGTTTGGCTTCAAGAGGGCTGATGGAACACACATATAGGTTGGGTGACAAGAAAACACATAGAATGGTTATCCACACATAGCCTAGCATTACTTCAATGAGTTCATTCATGAATGAGAGCAAACACATGATATCTGCAAAAGAGAATCATCCTTAGTATTCAATCAAAATGGAACAATGAGATCAATTAAAGTGAATTGAAGAAAATAAGTATGGATGAGAAATAGAACACTTTAAACCCTCTCAAGAAAGCAATTAGGCTCGATATGGCTCACTAGGGTAGTCTCCACTATTCTCCTTCAAGAATTTGAGCATGGTACTTTAGCCACCAGAAATTCTAAGAGCAAAAGCTTTGTGAAGTGCAAAATTTTGATATGAAAACCTCAATGGCAGCTCCATAGCATTGATTGTATGACATTCTAAACAAAAAAAAATTAGTGCAAGGGAACGAAAATTGAAAACACAAATGACACGAAAATTGAAAACACAAATGAATTAAATTTGAAAGCCTTCCCCCCAGACCTGAATTGAACATTGTCCTCAATGTTAAAGCATAGAAAAGATGATTGAGAACATGCAAATGATAAGGGGAAAAGTTAAGAAGAAGGTTTAGAGTAACTCCCCCTTGATGCGATTAGGTCGACCGCTACCAAGCACCGTCTTCTTGAACACATGGGTTGCCTCCCAAGAAGCGCCTTAGTTAATGTCTTGGCAAGACATCATGCAATCTGCTTATGGCGAGTTGGGGGGTTTCAGATTAATTGTCTCAACATAGTTCACCCAACTTCTTCTCCTCTTACTTCGCTTCCTCTGTCTTTTTCTTCTCTTTTTCTTCATGTGTGTAAGGAGTGCAACATTGAACATTGAGGTGACATTGGATGGTTCCAACTTCATAGAGCATGGTTCAAGAGGCTCAAGTGGTGGCCCAGAAAATGGTGGGAATGGCTAGAACACTTCAAGGGCAGCTACCACTTCCTGGAACTCAGATTCATCATCAAGGTCACCTAAAGGTTGTGTCAAAACAATTTCTAAGGCATCATCAGATTGTGCCTGCACAAACTTAGACAAAACCAGGGAATCCAAAGAATCAATTGAAAAACAATCAAGTGAATTAGAAGGATGAGTTAAGGATTCAAACACTTTGAATTCTATGGTTTGGCCAAGGACTGTCATTTTCAGAATGCCATTTTTCACATCAATAAGAGTGTTTGCTGTGGCCATGAATGGTCTTCCAAGCAAGATAGGCAGCTCACGATCATGAATGGGTGCATCTTCCATGTCTATCACTACAAAATCAGCAGGCAATATTAGTTTATCAACTTGAACCAAAATATCTTCAACAATACCTCTAGGATATTTCACTAAACGATCAGCAAGTTGTAAGCTGAGTGTGGTGGATTTTAATTTTCCCAAACCAAGTTGCAAGTACACTGAATAAGGCATTAGATTGATACTTGCACCTAAATCCAACATGGCTTTCTCAGCTCGTTTATCTCCAATGGTTATGCCGATGGTAAAACTACCTGGATCCTTGAGCTTAGGAGGAAGTTTTCTTTGAAGGACAGCACTCACATTTTCAGACACCAACACCTTCTCATGAGGACTATACCTTCTCTTGTGTGAGTTCAACTCCTTAAAAAATTTAGCATAAGTTGGCATGTTCCTGATCACATCAAGCAAAGGCAAGTTAACATTGACTTTACTAAGTATATCATAGATTTCAGGAAAAGACTTATCCTGTTTGCTTTTAGCAAGACGTCCAGGGAAAGGAATTGGTGGCACATAAGGGTTCTCGGCCTTGTGCAATATAGGTGAAATTGTTGACTTGCCAATGGGAATTGCTTCTTTTGGTGTCATCTCTTCCTTGTGTTCATCACCTGCATTCACAACATCATGATTAGTAACTTCTTTGCCAACTTTATTATCAATAACCTTACCACTTCTGAGAACTGAGATTGCGTTGGCTTGCTCATGATACTTGGGATTCACATTTGGCTGACTAGGGAATTTTCCAGGTTCTCTTTGGTTCAAAGTATCTGCAATTTGTCCCAATTGAATCTCTATCTTAGTAAGGGCAGCAGAATGTTGTTGAAGAGCACCATTAGTAGTTTGCTGGAATTGCAAAGTATTTTGGGCCAACATCTTGACTGTGTCCTCCAATGAACTTGGTTTAGGCTGGAATGATGAACTTTCTTGATTTTGATTTTGATTGTTGCTCCAAGAGAAATTTGGGTGATTCCTCCAACCAGGATTATAAGTGTTTGAGAAGGGATCATTTCTTGGCCTTTGGTTGTAAGAATTCATCATGTGGGCTTGTTCTTGGACAAACTCAGGATAAGCATTACTAGCTGAACACATGTGAGTTGAGTGTCCTTGAGAATTGCAAATAGCACAAACTTCAACTTGAGGAGCTTTAGGGACCATATTGAGCACAACATCAAGCTTCCTTTGTAAACCAGCCACCTGTGAAGCAAGCTCATTGTTAGGACTAATCTCATAAATACCAGCCTTACCTCTTGTATCTTTGTGTTGAGCATTGGATCCCAACATCTCAAATATGTCATATGACTCTTGAGCATTCTTTTTCTTTAAAGCTCCACCTGCAGCATTATTGACAGTAGATTGACAAGTTTCGGTTAGTCCATCATAAAAAATTTGCATTTGTAAGTATAGAGGTAACTCATGATGTGGACATTGCATTAGAGTTCCTTTGAAACGCTCCCAGCATTCGTTGAATGGTTCGCCATCATGTTGTGAGAAGTTGAAAATCTTGGACCTCAAGGTGGCTGTCTTTTGGGCAGAGAAAAACTTCTCCAAGAACTTCTTAGCAACAGCATCCCAAGTGGTTAGTGATCCAGGGGTTAACGACATAAACCAAGTCTTTGCTCTATCTTTCAAAGTGTAAGGGAAAACCCTCATCCTCAGATTTGCTTCAGACACATCCTTCAAAGGCAAAGTACAAACAACAGTATAAAATTCTTTAATGTGAGCCAAATGATCTTCGTTAGGTAAACCATAAAAAGAAGGAAGCATTTGAAAGTGAGAAGATTTAAGCTCATAGTTTCTAGCTTCTCTGGACAGCAAGATGCATGAAGGTGAATTTGGTATGATTGGTTGAGCAAGATCCTCCAAAGCAAGTTGGTCATTAGCTGCCATCTTTTCTTCTTCCTCTTCTTCTTCTTGATCTGAGTTAAAGATGTTGAACAAAGAGTATTCTTCTGAGCTTGCTGAATTGGAGGTTTCAGCTTCTAAGGGATTGAGAATAGATTCAATGGCTGCCTCCCTTGCTTTAACAAGCCTTTGTTCAAATTCAGCCAGTGATGGTTGTTGTGTACCACGGATTGGTTCGATCCTAATGGTTCCGGATTGAGAGTGTTTCTTGACCGCTGATACAACTTGTTCAAGCAATGGTTTGCTCGACATGCAAATACCTGAAAACAAAGAAAAACTAAAGAACGTAAGCAATAGAAATAAGACTCTTAATCAAGTCCCCGGCAGCGGCGCCATTTTCTTGTTGGACAGATTTTACTCTATCTATTTCTCGCAAGTGCACGAACCAATTATAGTATAGGAATGCAAGCACGAGGTCGTTCCACAGAGACTTGGATGAAAGACACTTATTACTACTACTTAGTCTCACAAGTAATCCTAAGACTAAACAGAATTTAAATGAGGTTGTGTTGAGTTTGTTTGGAGTAACAACTACAAAAAGGGAAAACAATTAGCAAGTGACTGAAAACTAGTAAAAGGGAATGCAAAATAGCAAGTGACCAGCAAGTAGATGTTTAGGAAATTTAGAGACAAAGGAGACAAGCACTAGGGGTTCAACTTCACCATGACAATCCAATTTCAAGCTACAAGTTAATGTTACCCTTTGTTGATTACTTCTAATTTTCTGGTCTCATTCACTTGTTCTTAGTTGAATCTTTATGCATGTTTAAATAACTGGCCATTATGAACACATGCATGTTGGTTATCTAGTTCAAGTTTACATAAACACCATATGACTCTTGAACCGATTAGTGAATGAGTGGGTAATGCATTTAGGACAAACACCATGTTTAAATGTTTACTTGGTTCTTTTGTGTTCTTCTTAAGCTTAATGGATTCAGATTCATAGCCTAGACTAAACACCATAGGTAAGTTGTGTTTTCTGAGTACTTGATTAAAACCAAACACCATATGGATAATCATACATAAGAAAGAACGAACTCTAGAAATTGTAATCAACTTAGGTGATTGTTAACTTGTAGCTTGAAATTTTATTGTCGTGGTGAAGTTGAACCCCTAGTGCTTGTCTCCTTTGTCTCTAAATTTTCTAAACAACTACTTGCTGGTAACTTGCTATTTTGCATTCCTTTTTAGTAGTTTTCAGTCACTTGTTGTTTTGCATTTCCTTTGTGTAGTTTTCATTCCAACAAACTCAACAAAACTTCATTTAAATTCTGTTTAGTCTTAGAATTACTTGTGAGTCTAAGTAGTAGTAATAAGTATTTTTCATCCAAGTCTCTGTGGAACGACCTCGTGCTTGCATTCCTATACTATAATTGGTTAGTGCACTTGCGAGAAATAGATAGAGTAAAATCTGTCCAATATTTTTTAATACCACGGTACTTTGTCTTATCTTTTAAAAGTCCTAATTGAATACCACTAGATTTGTATTTATGATTTAAAAATCCTAATTGAATACCACCAGATTTTTATTGATTACTTACAAATCCTATTTGAATACCACTGAATTTTTAAGCTGCAAAATAATCCATTAAAATCTCAATTGAATACAACCCCCTAAATTTCGGGTTTGGGGTTCCATTTGTTTGTGTTTTTTTTTAGTTGGGAACAAAGAAAATTGTGGGGTTTAAATAGAAAATCTCTTTTATTTATTTTTATTTTATTTTTTTCAGTTTGGGGTGTATTTAAGGGTAATTTGGGAAGATAGTGGGGTTTTCTTCTAAATTGTGAAAATTTAAATTAAAATCTCTATATAAATTCATCGGGGTTTGACCAACCCAATCAGAATAGGAAAGTTTGACTGCCAAAGCCGACATTTGAATAATATTTCCAAATTGATAACAATTTTCAGTTGCGTACCGTCATTGTTTTCAAACTTATCTTCACCAATTAAAACAAGCCCGCTTTCTCTTACCACCGAACACAAAAGTTTGTATATAAAAGCCAACCAGGGTATTTTACATTTCCGAAGAACTCTTCGACTTACCCTAATTTCAATGGAGGAAATTCAGATACCTGAGTATTTTATATGTCCCATATCTCTTCAGATCATGAAAGACCCAGTAACGGTGTTGACCGGCATCACCTACGACCGCGAAAGCATCGAGCAGTGGTTTTCAACAACACACGACATGTCGTGCCCGGTCACAAAGCAGGCTTTGCCAAGAGACAACGACTTGACGCCTAATCACACGCTCCGCAGGCTGATCCAGCAATGGTGCAAAGAAAATGCAACCAACGGTGTAGGTTTGATCCCAACTCCGAAACTTACCCTGAACAAGATCTATGTCTCTGGACTTATCCAGGATCTTGGGGTTTCTCATTTGCAGGCCAACGCATTGAAAAAATTGGAAGCCTTTGCATTAGAGAATGCTCAGAGGAACAGGAGGTCCATGGGTGAAGCAGGTGTTGCCAAAGCTATGGTTTTGTTCATTGTAAGATGTTACAAGGGAGGTGCTCAAAGAAATGGTGTTCTAGAAGCTTTGAGAATTTTGCACCATGTTTGGAGTGTGGCTGATGATCATGAAGTTAAGCTTATTGTCAATGGAAGCAATGACTTTCTTGAATCTTTGACATGGGTTTTAGGGTGTGATCCTGAGAGGGATAACCATGCGATCCTCATGAAAAGCGAAGCGATACTAGTAATGAAAATGTCAATGGAAGTCATAACTGCAAGTCAGCTCGAGCGGTTGAATCTTGAATTTTTCAAGAATATTGTAACGGTGTCTAAAGAGAAGATCTCCCAAGAAGCTCTCAAATCTGCACTGCATGTTCTAATAGAAGCATGCCCGGGGGGGAGAAATCGAATGAAGATGGTTGAATCCGGTGCAATGTTCCAGCTCATCGAGCTCGAACTAGCAAGACCCGAAAGGCACATCACCGAGCTGATCTTCAATCTCTTGGCCAATTTGTGTGGCTGCGCTGATGGGAGGGCACAGCTTCTAAAGCACGCTGGTGGTATTGCTTTAGTGTCTAAAAGAATTCTTAGGGTTTCACCAGCAACAGATGATCGAGCGGTCTATATACTTTCATTAATCGTGATGTTCTCAGCGACACATGAAGTTCTTCTGGAGATGCTGTTAGTTGGAGCAGTGTCAAAGCTTTGCATGGTAATGCAAGCAGACTGTACAGCCCATTTGAAGAAGAAGGTTAAAGGGATCTTAAGGCTGCATTCTAATGTATGGAACAACTCACCTTGTATTGCTGTATATCTTGTAACAAGGCCAAGGTAACATTAGTAAGCTTTGCAGGGTAATGCAAGCAGACTGTACAGCCCATTTGAAGAAGAAGGTTAGAGGGATCTTAAGGCTGCATTCTAATGTATATATGGAACAATTCACCTTGTATTGCTGTCTATCTTGCAACAAGGCCAAGGTAACATTAGTACTGACTTTTACATGATTCTTTTTTTGTTTTTTTATACCAGCGATATTAGAAGAAGAGGGAATCAAATGTAGAACCTCAGATACGTGATTAAATGCTCATAATCAGTTAAGCTACAAATCCTTTTCCATAATTAAATCTTTTTATTGCTGGTATATATTCCCAAACATTTTGTTCAAGACTTTGTTATCGTGTATAAGATAAAGTGTGCGAATTGTGTATAACATCTACTTTTGTAATTGTAGACGGGGCTCAAATTAGAAGCGGAACAAAACTCAAACAACAAGCAGAGAAACGTGTATTGCCGCAACATTTGACTTTGAATTAGATTGTCCTTTTCTTCTTTAGACATATGAGTAATGCTTATCTTCTCCCTACCAATCATCATAACAAACAAGTCCAAATTGTTTCAAACGTGTGGTTAAATCTAAGTAAATATGTGTCGTCTATTCTTCATGTTTCTACGTAAATAGTTATAAATAAGTAGACTATTGCTATGATATGTTCACACTTTGGGTGCGATTTACGTGGGTAAAGGGTCTAGACCCCTGTCGAGTTTGTTGTTGATGTTTGCCGTTGAAGAATGAGATTATTACGCAACTCGTAGTTCATTGTATTTATTTGGCTTTATTGGTATGAAATTTGCAGCATTTTAAGTGAATTTGGTTAGGATAAACCACATATTATGTTTATGTTGCAGTTGGTTCATTGGAATCAATGAGTCAAATTTTGTTGCGGTTACATCTAGTGGGATGCTAGATTGCCTATGTATCCTAGGTGGGTCAAATCGATGTAGTTTGTTTGATTGGATGGTTTTGTACAAGTTTGGTTTTAGAATGGAGTGCTTTTGTATCACCTGGCTTTTATTTAATTGCTTTAGAATTAATGGGGATTTTTGGCTTTGAGTTGATTAATTCAGGAATTATGAATTCCAAATTGGAATTTTGTCTTTCGGTGGACATTTTAATACGGTTTTTTAATTTATCACAAAACGTTCATGAGGTTCACGAGCCTATCATGTTGCATCTTTTTTGTTATTTTGTGTCATTGGTGGTCCTTAAGGTTAACATATATCCGCTCACAAGTTATCATTGTCGTAAGGTTTCGTCCAAAAATCTGTTAAATTAATGATGTGGCACACATATGCGCTTCACATATCCAATAATAAGACGCCACGTGGTTAAATTAAAATATATGTTTAAAAAATAATCTAAAAATTATAAAATCATTAAAAGAAAAATTTGGAAAAGAAACAAAATTCACCGCCTCCTCCATCGCACACCAATCACCAACCCTCATCCGCCTCCAGGAAATTGTGGGCTGTATGGGCTATAGCCCATACAAATTTATATATATATATATATATTCCTAATACATATTTTTGGTAACCAACATGTCCTGGCATTTCCCAATAGAGGATTAGAGACTCAACTAACAAACTACAACGAATTTTGTTTAATTATTTAACACACTGTCATATTTATTGCTTCTGAAAAATGGTTTTAATACTCTTTCGAAAGTCATATAAGTGAATATACATTAAAATCATATAAGTTAATGAATTCATTAATTAATATACATCAAAATTAAATACGTTACAATCTAGTTCACCCCATTTTCAAATTCTGGGTTCATCCCTGTCCGCCTTCAACCCCACCAGCCGCCTCCCCCTCCCCCTCCCCCTCCACCTTCGACTTTGGCTGACTACCACCTAATTCTCTTATGCTTGGCTATTTCATTTGTAGTTGCTTCCATTTATGGCAGTAGAAGAATTAGAACAAGAAGGAGGAAGGTTGCCCAGAAATATTACTTAAATCTGTGTTATGGAGAAAAGAAGAAGGAGAAAGTGTTGTTGCCAACAAATTACTTGGATATGTGTCATGGGATTGACCAAGTACAGACAAGAGAAGAACAAGAAAGCCGTAGAAGATTGATCGAATTGAAATTGATGCAATTGAAGTTGAAGATAGGGATGGAAACGTGCTGGTTCGAAGTTGGGTATGGCAATACCATCTTCGTCCCTAAACCTATCCCTGACAAAAAAATTATTCCCCATCCATGTCAACGTTGGGGGGCTATGTCTTCCCAAATCCGCCCCAAATCTCCAGTTTTTTTTAACTCAATAAATATTTATCCTACATTATAACACTTAAATTTCATCTTAAATTATCATTCAACTCAATTACATTCAATTGAATTATAAAATTTAACTCAACAACTCAAAATAATCTCAACTCAATTTGACAAAACTAAATAGATATTATTTATATATAGTTACTAAAACTCAAAATAAATATTAAACTAAATATTATATTGCTATGTTCACCCATCCGTCCACTTCATATAGAAGAAGATCCAAATACAAACAAGCATGTCTTGTATTAGTTTCACTTATACCAGTTTTTCTTTTAAACATATATAAAGCAAGCAGTGCTTTTACCTCTTTCCACACTTATTGTGAGTAATTCTGATGAAGGAAGATATTTGTTATGTAAGCGTTACCAAGAATATAGTTATTGATTATATTATATATTGATTAAAAATAAATATATTATTTATTCAGTCGAGTACGGAGATGGGGATAACAATGCCATTCCTAACTAAAGATTTTTCAAATTCAGGGATTCCCATACCGGGCCCCGACTTTTTCCCAAAATCTCTCCCCATTAGGGTCGGGGAAGTATTGTGGTACTTTTCATTCCACATTACAAAAAGTTCAAAATTTGAATATAATAGTATAAAAATTTGTAATGATTCTTAATTACTGGTTTACCTTTTTTTATCTTAACTCTTTTGTTTAATGTAAAGGAAAATAGGGGTGTAACAGGGCACTATTTTTGGTTCCTTGCTTCTCAGTTTGAATCACCCTCCACATAGAGTAGAGTAATTTAATATTGGTTAGTAAAAATTTTAATAATTGCATTAAAATAAATGGATCAAGAAAAAAAAAAATCTCATAACATAAAATTAAAAAATAAAGCAAAATGAAATAAAAAACAAATCCAAAGAAACTAAACCTTTGGATAAAACTGTCAGGATTCACAAAGGTCTCGTCAGGATTCACAAAACTCTTGTTGGTATTCACAAAGCTCTCATCTGGTTTCATAACTACAAAAGAGACAACGAAATATTTGGAGCATGACGATGTCGTTGTTGGCGTGAGCCATAATTCAGGGATCTTGTGATCCCCGATTTCCTGGTGTAATTCTCGTTACCTAATTAGAATAACTACCTAGTTAGGATTCCTTGTAATTAGTTAATTACTTTTTCTCAACTTGTACTTTTATATATATCCTCCTCTTGGATAAATATAATACCAATCACAATTATTTAATCATGTATTTAGTTTAAGTTGGTATCATAGCCGGTTAACCCCGGTCTCTCAAACAATACAAACCTTACCCATCGACATCCTCAAGTGCCGAATACCAAAAAAATAAAAAAAATAAAAAAAATCCAGCTACTGAAAAATAGTGGCTGTTGCGTAGATTCAGCTGCACCAAAATGGGTTCAACTGCATCCTCAACTTGTGATACTCGCAAGTGCACGAGCCGTTGGTAGTTTAGCATATATAAGTGCGAGGTCGATTCCACAGGGATTGGTGATTGAATGATCCAACTCAGTTTTCCTACACAAAACAGAAATGGAAACAAGAGAAACAAAACAAGAAGAAAGAAAAGAACTAAGACAAGATGGTGAGGTTTTAGAATCCACCCTAATTGTTCTAATCATGTTTTGGCAGCAAGTAAACAAATTGATTCACTCATGAAGATGCTCACAAATAAGTCCATGGTGTTTGGATCAAATTGTATTGAACATCACAAGGACCCCAAGCATGGTGTTTACATTAGGAGACCTAGAAACCAAATCACATAAGTTGCTAATGGATGGAATGAAGATGATCCCCAAACCTTCCCAACAAGAGCATAACGCATAAAACCTTAGGTGATCAATCAAAGGATGCAAAACAGCTCCATTAAAACAGTGAAGAAGAATTTATGAATGAAATCAAACTTTATAAACTCAAACCATGATACAAGACTAGCAAGATGTTTATTACAACTAATAACAGAAAAACAAAGTAAAACAAAGAAGAAAATAAAAGACAAAGGGAGGAGAAGAAGATAAGGACAGCATGCTAGAGATTGAAAAGATTCATCTCCATGGCTGCCAGGAGGCCAAAGCCTCCCAGCCTGCCTTCTCCCTTCTCTCCCTTTGTGACTCTCAACTTTCCCTCTCTTTGTGTACAATGGAAGTGTAAATTATGGAATGAAATTCGGGCTCTCTAAGCTCTCTAGAGACTCCCTATTTATAGGCACAAGGGTTAGGTGAATCAGATTATACAATTAAGTTCACCAACCACACAAATTTCACCTAACACACTTGCATTAGATAATCAGAAATGGTTGTTGCACTTCACCAACAAATCCCACCAGCAGCCATAGCTCATCAATACCAGCAGCCATAGCTCATCAATATGTCAGCATGACCAAGCATCCATCCAGAAACCAATACCTCATGCCTAGCTCACCATGACCAAGCATCCATCAGCTCATCCTTATGTCAGCATGATGTGTATTCTCATGGGCTTACGAATTGGGCTTGGCTGAATCAAATGAAGACTTTAAGATGTCCATTGTGAAGTTCAGAATGTCTATGATCCAACCACACAAGTATTGGCCTAATCCAAGCTCGGATGAAGAAGATAAGCCCAAAATGAACTTCTACCTCAGCCTCTCCAGTTTTGCACGTTTTTGCACCATATTGCTTCATTGGTCTTAACATGCTTTAATTGCATGAATTATGCTCTCTTGCTCTATTGGCCTACAAAACACACAAAGAGAGGCAAATAACTTAGAAATCGAAGAAACTAAGCAAAAGAAGTAAGTAAATAGGGTACGTATATGTATGAAATTATGAGCTTAACACACCCCCAAACTTAGATTTTGCTAGTCCTCGAGCAAAAGAAAACAAAACAAAATACAAAAACGTTAACCTTCCAACCGGACAGAAATATTAAACTTCATAGACATGGCTCAACAAGGAACAAAACAAGCACTAAGGAAGTTCTAAACATTATTCAAGTGCTACCACAATCTCACACAAATCATGCTCAAGGTGTGTGTGTGTGTGAAACAGCCATGAAGATACAACTCATGCTTCTCAAACAACGATATGAATTCCTGCAAGAATGAACACAAGTTTACCAAGCTAAACCAAAATCAGTAGGACTTTACTCATGGATGTAATGGGGTTATGGTAATGGTTAGACAAAGAATGGATATGAAAACACAAAGTCTAAGGAACAAAGTAGAGCATAATATGTAAACAAGATCATGGACGTTTGAAATGTAAGGCACAGAAAATGAAAAGCTCACAACACCAGATTTTGCAATTGAATCACTTCACAATTTGGTTTTGACATTTACACACTTTGTATAATATTTGGCCCAATTTTGCGGCTCTTCACCCTAGATCACCTTGATTTCTCCTTATATCACCCTAGGGTCGTGACTACATTGGCCACACTTCTTTTCTCTTTTGAATTTTTTTTTATAGCTCATTTATTGCCTTGAATACATTACAATCTGAAATACAAACACGCTCTACAGGTCCCTTAGATGGTAGGATGTTTAATGGATGATAAGGTGATAGAAAGAAATGGCTAAGTGTTTGGGCACAAAAGGGTTTACAATGGAATATGTATTGTATGGGTTGATGGGGGAAAAAGAAAGAGGCTTAACAAAGATGGCCTAAATCATATCTTAGTTATAGCTTAACATTCCAGTGAATCATACAAGCAAACATGCATACAATTGGGTAAGACATGCAAGAGTTGTATAATCATGGCTAAAGTGCATAGAAAGCTCAAGAATAATTATGTGAGACTTAGCTAGCAAAAGAATAAGATTCAGACCTAACACAATGCTTATCAAATTCTTAAGAGCCATATTAGAAGTTAGACTCAAGATTTATCATTGGTGTGGGAAGGAAAACTGAAAATGACTCAAAGAAAAAGAAACAGAAAAGAAAAACGAGAGGTTTCAAATTGCTGTTTTGCTCAATTTCAGTATATAATCTGTTTTGACATGTAACTTTCAAACCACTTGGTCAAATTTAACGTTCTTTATGTTGTTGGATTCAGCATGAAAAAATGAAGAACACAACGGGGACCAAACTTTCAAAACAGTAGCAGAAAATAAAAATTTTAGCAATGAAGAAGCCTACGTTTTCAGACACAAACACAAAAACTAAAAAGTTTCCAGCACCCACAAACTTAAATGATGCATTGTACTTAATGTTTGAATCCATGTAAAGCATACAATGCACATGAATTCCAGGGTAAAGGAATGAAATGAAAGAAATAAAAGAAAGAGAGTTTAGAACTTCCCCTTGAAGACAATGAGAGGGTAATGCACATAGTATGACAGCACATGTTCTTCTTTGAGTATTTGGGTCAGCTGCTCATCATGTTTCTCCCACATCAAGGAAAAGAAAACCCTAACAAAAACAAAACAGAAAATGAGAAAAAACTAAGTATGAGTAGCAATTATTATACAAATGAAAGAGATATGATCGGAATGCTCCCTTTGAAGTGATTAGCGGGAGCGTGGTTGGCCATAGCAGCTGGAGGTCGACTTCTCCGCTACTCCATACTCCATGTTTCTATGGATTGGGTTGTCTCCCTCTTTCTTATTGAGCTACTTCAGAAATGCTTAAAGAAAGACAAGGAAACTTGAAACAGATTTTTAGATTTATTGGATTAGGAACCAGAACATAAATGAAAAGGATAAACTAAACTAAAACATCAAGATTAGGGATTCAACTTCACCACAAACATCTAATTCCATGCTTCAAAGTAACAAGCATCAAAGTAAATCAAACTAGCTTATGGAGTTCGTTCTTTCTCAAATATGATTATCTATTTGGTGTGTGGTTGTAATCAAGTATTCAGAACAAGTATTTAGCTATGGTGTTTAGTCTAAACACAAATTCCAAACCCATTAAGAACAAGAGGAACAATAAAGAACCAAGTAGAATTTAAACATGGTGTTTGTCTTCAATATCTACCCATCCATTCACTAATCAGTCCAAGAGTCATATGGTGTTTATGTAAACTTGAACAAGATATTTAATTAAGAACAAGTGAATGAAACCATAAACCAGAAATAATAAACATGCTACTTGAACCCTTTCTTTGGTGTTGTGTAAGCTGGGACTCAAACCCAGTTCTCTTGCTTGTCAGGCAATTGTCCTTGTCCGTTGGACTACAAACACAACTTATCAATTATCCTCATTAACTTTAAAACATGAAACTGTCCAGTTATAAAAAAGATAAAAATAAATAAAAAGTAGGAAAACCAAACAGAATCAAGCAATGTTACCAATCCCCGGCAACGGCGCCAAAAACTTGTTGCGTAGATTCAGCTGCACCAAAATGGGTTCAACTGCATCCTCAACTTGTGATACTCGCAAGTGCACGAGCCGTTGGTAGTTTAGCATATGTAAGTGCGAGGTCGATTCCACAGGGATTGGTGATTGAATGATCCAACTCAGTTTTCCTACACAAAACAGAAATGGAAACAAGAGAAACAAAACAAGAAGAAAGAAAAGAACTAAGACAAGATGGTGAGGTTTTAGAATCCACCCTAATTGTTCTAATCATGTTTTGGCAGCAAGTAAACAAATTGATTCACTCATGAAGATGCTCACAAATAAGTCCATGGTGTTTGGATCAAATTGTATTGAACATCACAAGGACCCCAAGCATGGTGTTTACATTAGGAGACCTAGAAACCAAATCACATAAGTTGCTAATGGAGCGTTTGTTTGGAACTAGACCATATTATAGTGTAAAGAAACCCATATTACTCAAGAAGGTCGCGATATTTCATCCTACTTTGCTGAGATCAAGAGCGTTTGTTTGGAACTAGACCATCGTCGTCCAATCAACATGAAGTGCCCTGACGTGTGTTTGGACCATAGTTACTCAATATGCTATCTATCTTCTTAATCGTATGCCTTCGCGTGTTCTGGGTTTTAAAACACCGCTTCAAACATTAGCTGCTCATGTTCCTGTTTGTTCCCATCTTAATCTCACTTTGTCATTTTTGGTTGTGTGGCGTATGTCTATCTTAATAAATCTCACCGAACCAAGTTGGACCCATGTGCCCTCCGCTGTGTCTTTGTGGGTTCTGCACCTCAACAAAAGGGTTACCATTGTTACCATCCCTCCAATCGCTGATTTCATGTTACCATGGATGTTACGTTGGTGGAGAATGAGATGTTTTTTCTATCAGATGTGCCAATCATGTCATTTAAGGGAAGACTCCAGTAAAAGAAGTACATAATTGATTTGAGATAAAAGGGAAAAAAGCAAAAAATGGTGCGCTGGAACCCGAGCCGAGCCAAGTAGGTGCTGGAAGCAGGCTCCCGACTAGTCCAACCGAGTCGAACAACCCAGTTGAACTGACATCAGCGATCCCAAATGGACAGCAGCTACCCCCCCCTCTCGAACATACTTGCTCATGCTCCGCTGAGTATCCATGAGGTAAGTCCTTTATATCCCAGTGCTTCTCAAAATATTGTTGAAATTGTGACAAAATTACCTGCACGAATAAACAGGGGAATACCACCAGACATATTCTCACTAGAAAGGCAAGGTGAAATATATCATTCATGATTATGTCTCCACACATAGATTATCTCCTCAGGCTAAAGCATTTGTCAGTTAGATGGAAGGAATTAAAATTCTTAATAGATTGGAAGAAGCTTTGCAAGACCTAAAATGGGTGGAAGCAATGAAGTGGAGAAGGAGGCCTTATAGAAGAATGGAACATGGGAGATAGTTTTGCAACTTGAAGGAAAGAAACCTGTTGGATGTCGATGGTTGTACACAGTTAAGCACAAAGCTGATGGCACAATAGACAAATATAAATAAAGACTTGTGGCCAAAGGGTATACATATACGTATGGAGTTGATTATCATGATACGTTTGCACTAGGGGCAAAAATGAATATGGTGCGAGTCTCCGAGAGCATGGTTTGGGCGGTTTGCTGAAGCAATGAAGAGGTGTGGATATCATCAAGGTAACTCGGATCATATCTTATTTATCAAATGTAGGGATGGTAAGATTACTTTGATGATAATCTATGTCGATGATATGTAATGTTGTAGAAATTCCATTTTCTATTTTATAGACTTATTTTATTCTCCAGCTGGCACATTGCATAACGTCAAGAGATATTTAGTTATATACCAATTCTTAGCACTAATGATATGGATAAACTCTACCCAATATAATTTCTATAAACAAACCCAAAAAATGATAGCTGGTTCTATTGAATTTAATTTTGATTATTAAATTACTTTGATGCCCTATTGAGTGTTTTCGGAATTTTTTTATGAGGTTTTGGGGTTGGACTTATTTTAAGAAATCGCTGACAATTTTGTAATTTAGAAGAAGTTAAAAGCCTTTTTGTTATGTTGTGAGAGCATCTCCAACCGATATGTCAAAAGTGTCATATAGACATTTAACAGCTAGAAATAACATATCACCTCACTCCAACCGAATTGTCAAAACTAATGTGGAATGAAGGCTGAAGGTTCAGCCTATTTTTGACATCCCAAAAGCAAGATGTCAAATGAATATTTTATTATATTTTAAAGACAGCTGGTTGTTATTTTCATTTATTATTTTCCTTTATTATTTTTTTATTCTTTATCTTGAATGATTTGACAGCTACATTAATTATTTATTTGACATATCGGGTGGAGTGTAAAACTGTGTAAATGTCAAATTGCCACATCAACCATCAAATTTAAATTTGATGTTTGGTATTTGACATATCCCTTGGAGATGCTCTAAAAGAGCTTTAGGTGTGTCTCTAAAGTCCATTTCATATAGAGTTTTATTTATTTATTTATAATTTGGACCTCTATATTTGGTATAATAGTGAATCTCCCGTAAAGAGATAAAGTAAATACTTTGGTTCACTTTACTTTTTAGAAAAGCTCTTTTTTTTTTTGGTAGGAAGAAGAATATTAAGCTCTAAAGAGCATTTGAAATTGGTACTTCCGTGAAGGGGGGTAAATTAAATAGAAAAGTTGATGTAGATCCAAATTTCCATTGAGAAGTTGGGTTTAATCCTCGAACTTGGTGACTTTGATACAAGTCCTTTAACTTTTGTGCCACATAGGATTACATTTCTTTTTTAATATTTTATGATGTAATCTTTTTATTTTTAATTTTTTTAAATCATTTTTTGTTCCAATGTTGCCCCTTATGCTTTGAATCGGGTAATAGTAATTTATGTGATAATAATTAGCCATTTATAATGTTTGTCATTAAATAGAAAAGGAAAAAAATTGCAAACATATCCCAAAAATCACATTGTTACAAACTATTGTACATTGTCGACCAGAGCATTTGATTGTGGAACTTTTAGTACCTCTTTGATGCATATGGAAATATACATCACACGCAAGAGCAGATCAAAGAGAGTAGTGATGGAAGATGACATTCATTTGCTAAATTTATAATGTGAGACTCAAAGGGTTCAACTTGAGAGAAAGAACTTGATCTACTTGCAGCTAGAAGGATCAATAATGATCCAAAACGGCATTTCCCTCTAAAACAACTATCTGCGCATTTCTACGGTTTCCAATTGAAGCATGCAAGGAAAAACCAGATCCGTTTGCAAACAGAAATCCTTGACTACTTCAACATGCAAGGAAAAACCAGATCATTTGGAGAATGCAAGGAAAAACCAGATCAGTTTGCAAACACATCGTTTAGTACATGAGTATAGGTAACAATTTTTATTTTTATTCACCCTATGGTAGAGGTATATTACATACTCTTGTAGATATATAAAGTAGAAATCCTATGGTGTAGGTATATTGTTCTATTGCCTATTGCATAGGTATATATGTGTTTTTTTTTCTTCATATTTTCGACAATGTATAATAGTATTTTATGTACATTTTTTTATATAGGAAACATACAATTTTTATTTGTCTATTTTTGGATCTAACTTATAGGTAGTCTTCCGATTCATGTTCATAACTTATATGCAGTCTTTTAATTTAGGTTCCTAACTTATAGGTAACACGATTTATCACTAAGTTTTTTTTCGTTGCAAATAATAACACTATTTACCTATATGTCAAGTACGTAATTTCATGTGGATGCTTATCTGATCGATTGGTATAATATGTGGGTCTTTACTTTTCATTGATTAAATTGTATTTTATGCATATATTAGGTAAATATTATCAAGGAAAGAATTTGAAATATAAATTAAGAAATTCAATTACAAAGAAATAATGCATTAAATTTGAATTTTAAATGTGTTTTCCTTATTTACCACAAAGGTAAAATCAACACAACAAAAAAAGTAATCAATGTCAAAGGACCTACATCTAAAACCAGAAATACGTGGACTAAACCCAATAACAACTAATCGTTTTGGACATGGATCTAAGAAGCCCTAAATTAAATGTCAATCTAACGGACTCAACAATATCCACACACTTTTAACTGAACCAGAGACAAATATGACTAGTCATAAAAACTAGCAACACGCACACACCCACAAAGAACAACAATCAATACCTGCAAGCCTAGAAGATTACTAGTGACTGTTGCTTCGGATTCACTGCATCAAAATGGATTCAGCTGCATCCTCAACTTGTGATACTCGCAAGTGCACGAGCCGTTCGGTAGTATAGCATATGTAAGTGCGAGGTTCGATCCCACGAGGATTGGTGATTGAATGATCCAATTCATTTCCCCTACACAAAACAGAAATGAAAAAGAAAATAAATAAAAAAAGAAAAAAAAGAAATAATTCAAGCAAATAAGTTCCCAAGTTCAATTAGATTAACGGATTGATTCTAGCTAAAGTATGATTAAGCCATGATGTTTGGTCAAAACCTTGTGTTCCTAATTCTCTAATTTGATCATTTGTTGTCTAACCTAAAACTAAGCATTAGGAACCCATTAAGCATAGAAGAACAATTTAAACAACCAAGCATGTATCTAATCCCTGTTGTCGAATGTCCATACATACTCTTTCTATTCATAGTTCAATTCGAATTAAAGCATGGTGTATACTCTTAATTCAAACCAAGATAGCTAACATGTAAACCTAAATGGTGATCAATCATTCAAAATAACATATTAACTTATAAGCATAATGAATAAGAACAAAAACCATAATCGAAACTTGGAAACTAATTAAACTTGAATACTTAAGAAAAAATGTACATTACAAATGAAAGTAAAGTGGAACTAAGAAAACTTAAAGGAAAATTTAGTAAACTCATTTTGTTACAACAATTGACAACTTGAAAGGAAACTAAGAGAATTTGAGGGAGAGAAGGGAAGGGAGCTCTAGAGAAGTGTTGAGAGCTCCCCCCCTTGGGGTGTGATTTGAAGCTTGAAGGCTTCTCTATTTATAGGGCTAAGAGGGAGGAACATCATGATGAAATGCAACACCACCATTCCTCCTTTTGCTACAACCCATAACTCCCACTTCATCTTGTTCATGGTAGTGTGGTTGGAATCAATCCCATCCCATTCTTCTTTTGCTGCACTTCTAGCATTCTTCACATGGGTGATCAGTTGTGGCTGCCTTTTTGCTGCCAACCCATGTGGTTGCCTTTTACTTGCTGAAAAACGATTTTTCTGAACCAGACTTGGTGTAGGAAGGCCACAGGTTTCAAAACGTATCCAATGAGGTTGACATTTGGATATGTTATACTAGACACCCATGGGAACAACTTCTATGAAGAAAGTATTCCCATCGGAGCAGTAGAAGTGTACGTTTTGGCCACTACAAGTTGGCTTCCGAAACAGGGACTGAAATTAACTTCATTTCATTTCATTTCTTTCTTTTGCTTCACATGCATGTACATGCTTCTCTTTAGTAGCTCAAAATCTGATCTCCAGCTCCAAAGTGATCTGCCAATTCAATTCCCATGTTCAAAGGCTGAAGCAAAATGCCTCTCATCATTCCTCCTTCTTCTCTCTCTCCTTTCCACCATGACACTTTAACCTTTGTCTCTTCCTTGTCCCCTTTTCCATGATGTATTTTTGTCTTCACAAATATGCTCTTGCTTTCACTTTAATAGCTGGAATGCCTCCCCACTTCACTCATTATGTTGAGTACAAAGTCAATTATAGCTAGGGAGAGGCACATGTCTAAAAGGAGGCACATGGAAAAAAGTTGGCAGCTGGAAATCCTCTTGAGCAAGGTTGAGTGTTGGATGGACTGAGCACTCCACAAATGTCCAATTGGGCTGAAATTTGGATATGTTGTAGTAGACCTACGAAATAAGCTGACCTACGAAATTGGGCTAGAAATAGGTTGTAACCAAAATGAGTTTGTGTATAAGCTCTTCTTCCATTCACCCAAATCAGGCCTTAACATGCATGAATTGCATCATTTCCTATCCAAAGTCATCATTGTTACCTAAATCTCAATTAACTGAAACATAAACACAAAATGAATTAAAAGCACAAGTTTAACTCAAAAACATAACCAAATCATAAGTTAGAAGGGTACAAAATGATATACAATTATGAACCGATCAATTACCCCCAAAACCCAGATTTTGCTAGTCCTCGAGCAAAACAAAAGGAAAACAAAGATAAAAACAAAACAAGAAGTTAACTAGACCACTTTCGTAGGTAACTCGATTGCATTGAGCGCATGCAACAAGCCTTTAAACCTCTAGGCATCCCTAGTAGGAGGAGTTGTGTCTCCTGAGGGTTTAACAGAAACGATACCCACAAACGTTTTACTAACTCTACAAAACAAAGTGGTTAGAAAACTTTACTAAATTTGTTAGTCCTTAAGCAAAATAAAAGAAACACAAAAACAAAAATAATTACAAATAAAAAATATAAAATAAAACAATCTTTCCGAACATTTTCTGAAGAGAAATGACTCATGCACATGACTCAAAAGTTAAAAGCTCAATTTTAGACATTATTTATAAAGCGGCAAAGTTCAAAACACAACATGCTCAAAGTGTGGTAGTGTGATAGCCAAATGCAACAAATTCTCCAATCTTAGTTTTCACACAATTTCAAAAACCATACCAAGCACAAATGCAACTTCAAATCTCACCAAAGTTGTCCTCTCACAAATGAATCACTCAGAAGAGGGCTACAATGCGTCACTCAGTTATAAACATGAGATTAGAGTTAAACCATAAGGGACTTAACTCAAAATAGGAAGATGAAGAACTTGCATTAATATGATCTCAAGAAGGATGTCAAACACTTAAAAGTAAGAAAATGCATGCAATTCAACCATATGACATTTAAAATCAATTTAGGTCTTTATTATAGGTTGTAATGGGGCCAAGGGTGTAAGGTGAGTAAGAAATGAAGGGTATGGATAAAACAAAGTCCAAGGAACTCAAAATATAAGAGCATAAAACAATTGTTTACAAGACTTCGAATCATCACAATGAGAATTTTTTCTTTTACATGATCAAAACTCCTTATACCTTCATTTACAATGATTTAAACTCCTTTCCAAACACCAATGAAACCCAAAAAACAAAATTTCAATCAACTACCATTTAATCACAACTTCTTCTTTTTTCACCAATTGTGTGAAGGTTTCTCTTTTTTTTTTTTTTTTTTTGAATTATTTTTTTATGTAATATCTCTTCCCAAACTTAGCATGAAAAACACATCCGAAGTAGAGCTCATGAGTTCCTTAGAAAGGTAAATTCTTGTTTTTCGAGCTAAGGCGAGGAAATATAATTAGTAAATGAAAGAAAAGGTTTACATGTAGGCTCAAAATGGTAAATAATGGAAAATCATGCTTAAAGCATGCATAAGGTTAGCTTGAAAGGCACAAACGATCCAAAAAGGGCCTTAATATCATTTCTTAAATGTCAAGAAATCAAATTGCATAAGAATGAATGACTTTTAAGTGTTCAACCAAATCAATGAATAATGAGATCAAACAACAACTTTGATGACAAGAAAATAAGAGTATGTGTATAACACTCATGAAATGAAGCACAAGGCTCAAAAGCTCATATTATATGGTTTTATAAGTCTAATTTATGTTTGATACAATTTTTTGGGTCATGCAAATCCTTTAATTGGCAAATTTTGAAACAAATGGCAAGTGCAAAGAAGGTTTCGAACATATCATGCTAAAACGATGCCAAATTTATTTATTCATTTTAATTAAAATTTTTAAGTTTTTTTTTTACAATAAAACTTTACAATAAATAAATAAAATTCAATTTTTATTTAAGTCATGCAAACATTTATCACAATCTCATCAAATGTGTTCGGAAAGTGAATAAAATCAAAATCAAAATTAAATACAAATAAAAATAAAAATAAAAGCAAGACTCAAACAAAACAAAATAAAAATAAAAACAAGCAAAAAACAAAATTAATTAAGGAAAAACAAAATTTACATGCTAAACTCCAATACCCCCAAACCTAGAAATGAGCATTGTCCTCAATGTTTAAAAATTAGCCACAAGCAATGTCATAACAAGAAATGAAAAGTACTAAAGTAAATATAAATCACAAAAAAAAAACAAGGCTTATTATCACAAAAGGTCCCTAAGGTTTACGAAACTATCAGATTGCATCCTTAATGTTTTTTTGTGTCATTGATGGTCCTTAAAGTTAGTATATGTGATCACAAATGGTCCCTGCCGTTAGGTTCCGCCAAAAAAACTCCGTTAGTTTGCTGATGTGGCATATATATATATCACAAAACATGCTTGAGCTTTACACACCCGTCACAAATGGTCCTTGCAAATTTTTAAAATTTTTAAATTTAAAATTCATAAAATTTTGGTTTTCTTTTTTAAATCTTATGAATTTTAAATTATTTTAAAATATATATTGTATTTTAAATACACATGACACTATATTATTTTAGATGTAGGCTGCACATATAGGCCACATCAACAAACTAATGGAGTTTTAAAAAAATAATTTAAAAATGAAAAAAACCAAGGGTTTAGGGTTTATAATTGGTCCTCAAGGTTAAAATCCTTATATAAATAGTTTTTTCATTCTTAAATTTTATGAATTTTAAATTATTTTTAAAAAACTTCATTAGTTTGTTGGTGTGATATATATGTGGAGCCCACATCTTCAAAAATATAGTGTCATATGTATTTAAAATACAATATATATTTTTAAATAATATTTAAAAAAAACCAAAATTTTATGAATTTTAAATTAAAAAATTAAAAAAATTCGAAGAGACCATTTGTGATAGATGTGTGAACCTTAGGGATGTTTTGTGATATGTATATATGTCACGTCAGCAAACTAAGAGAGTTTTTAACGGAGGGACTATTTGTGATCACACATACTAACCTTGAGGACCACGAGTGACAAAAAAAAAATTAAGGATGCAATCTGATAGTTTCGTAAACCTTAGGGACCTTTTGTGATAATAAGCCAAAAAACAAACACAAATAAAATAAAATAGAATAATTACAAAAATAAAAATTACAAAACAAACAAACAAATAAAAAGAAACGAAACAGTAAAACACTCGAAACAGGAAAGCCCTAAACAAACAGTCTTACGCAAACCAAAACCCAAACGATTGAAAACTCAACCCAAAAGAAAGTTAGCCCACTTTGAAACCTAAACAAAGGTGAAAAACCCGAAGCCCACACGTTAAATTTTATTTTTATTTTTTTAGTTTTTAAATGAAACGTGAATTGGGAGCGCGAAGGCGGGATTTCTAAAAAGAAAGAGTGTGGTCCCTGATGCCTTGGTTTCTGGGAAGTCACGAGTAAAAGGGGTGAGGGACGTGTCGGCGCACGAGAGGCAGCTGTCACATCCCCCAAGCCAGAATTATTGGCCTCGTAGGAAGGCGCGATGACTTTTTCACGTGAAGGTGGTGAAAGGTGAAAATGCAATTAAGGGGGGTTGGGAAACGGGTGCGGCGACATATAGAGATAAGTCGTAAGGGCCGCACAGAACTCATAACCGCAGCGGCTAGGGTTTAGCAGACTAAGTCTATAAAAAGCTAAAAAGAAATGGTGGGTGAAAAACACAAACTTAGAAACACACAAAAGAGAAAAGAAAGAAGAAAAGAAAGTGAGAAATCAAATGGCCTCTAACTACCCATTTTCCTTGGATCTCAACCTAGCTCCACCGACTCAGACATGGGGCCAAGCAACGGCACCAGTATGGGTGCCATACTTTGCCTCCGCACGGGGACCTGTGACTGTCAATGACTCAATACTCCTGGACAACGATGTTGCCATTGGAGTGGGAAGAAATTTAGTGACTCCTAAAGATATACGTGTGTTTGGGACAAGGGATGACAATCGGGTCGCAAGTAATGCCCTAGCACTCAGCGTGCAGAGTACAACATGTGTCGCAAGTTTGGGTCATCGCCTACTTGCGAAGTCCCATGAGGTAGAGGTGCTAAAAGGTCAGTTAGCGGCGGAGCGAAGTATGGTTGAAGAGTGTCAGAGTGCTATAAAAAGCTTGAAAAGGGAGAGGGCAAGGATAGTAGAGGTGAATCGACACCAGCTAGAAGTATTGCGGGATGAGACTAAAAGCCTAACAAAGATGGTAGAGTTGTATTCTCGTGACATGCGAAAGCAGCTGGAGGACCTAGACCGACCGGGTAAACGCAAGCAAGCAGATCGCGAGAGTAATTACGCTCAAGCTAAGATTGCGATCTTTGGGAGCTCAAGTGGTGAGCACGAAGAGGCTGTGCGTGAAGCCCTGGAAGAGGACAGCCAGAGGGCCAAACTCAAAGCTCCAATGGTCGAGACACCAACCACCGAGAAGAAATGATTTCTACAGCTCTCTGTTGTTTTTATTTTATTTTGTTGTTTTTCTTTTTGTTTTTTTGTTTTGGAAATAAAAGAGTAAGGTTGCAGAAAGAAAAGAAAAAAAGAAAACACGTTTCCCAACTAAAATAAAACAAAGACGACAAACGGAAAAGAAAACACATTTCCCTAACTAAAATAAAACAAAGATAGCCGAAAGGAAAAGGCAGAAACACAAAGCACTATAAAATGAAAGTAACGGGCAAAAACATAAAACACTAGAAAACACGGAGGAAAAAAAACAAAAGTAAAGTAAAGTAAAGTAAAGGTACTCCCCCTTGAAGCGATTAGGTCGAGACATGCCCGAGAAATCCGAAATGGTGTTGGCGCACTCTCATCAGCATATGCCTATTTAAACCACGCCTCTCAAGCGGATGATACCCAGCATTTCTTCCTGCAAACTCAAGGAAAAACATCAAAAAATTTAGAAGCAAAATAAATGGCATCCTCATGCACTCACCTTGATGACCTCAACCTTGAGCTCTCACTTGCACCACCAAATGCCCAGATAAGGGCTCCTCAAACCTCTGTCTTCCCAAACTCCACATATCATCACGGCACGGCCTCAAACTCTGCTGAGGCAATACCGAACCTTTCTGAGGCAATGCCGAACAGGGTCAGTGCTCCTGGGAACATTGATTGGCAGTAAACTCACTCTAGCAGATCATCTGCATGTGGCACGTAGGTCTAACAAGATGGCGGTGGATGAGTCCCACGATTTAACCGTGCTCCATGCGGTCTCGGCTACCAATTTGGGCATGCGATTAATGGCGAGGACACGGGAGTGCACAACTCTGAGCGAGGAGGTGGCTGCCTTGAAGGCTATGGTGGCTGACTCCAGAAGCGGCTTCCTTGCCAATCAGCATGTGGAAGCACTGGAGAGGAAAAATGAGGATCATGTAGAGTTGCTGCATATTCTACAAGTGCGAGACAATAGAGGCAAGCCATGATGATGATGAAGATGAAGAAGAAAAAGAAGAAGAAGAAGAAGAAGAAGATTGTTATTTTTATTATTGTTTTTGTTTTTGTTTTGTTTTTGTTTTTGTTTTTGTTTTTTTTTTGTTTTTCATGCAGTGTTTGAAATAAAATAAAAATGTGTTTTTAACACTCAGAAACAAACTAACTAACCATACCACAAAAACAAAAACAAAGCACAAACAAAATAAAAACAACGACTAAACAAAATAAATACAAAAACTAACTTAACAAAATAAAAACAAAGACTCAACAGAAAAAGAAAACAAGGAAAAAAAAACTTAATTGAAAAACACACAAATATACAAGCAACTCACAGATGACCAGTTAAGGGCCTCAGAAAACACAGCCAGGGGATTCGGGAAGGTTGGAGGGGTCACAATGGTCCCGCTTAAAACCCAAACTTCTTAGACACCAAAGGTGTCGCCTAAAGAACTCCTAGACACTGTATTGACGGAAGTGCTCACTGGAGTTACCATAAGTTAGCTCATATGAAAAATCTTTTTTTAATTTTTAAGATAAAAAGCAAAAACAAATTAAGATAAAATGAAACAATAAACCATAATCGAAAATGAACTAAGTACTTTAAAAAAATTCAAACAAACGACATAAATTGTTGTACGAAAAGAAACAAACCAAGAAATCAAAGAAAAACACAAACAGCACTTTCTATCACCCTTTTATCACCATTTGGACAGATTCGTTTCTATGTTTTTCAGCTTCGACCTCTGTTCAGTTTTTAGGCTATAACTTTCAAACCGTAAGTCCAAATTTCACGTTCTTTATATGGTTGGATTCAGCACAGAAAAACAAAGAACTCATCGTGGACCAAAAGGTAAAAACAATTATGGAAATAAACAGAATTCAAAGAAGAGAAAGGATTGAAATGCTCCCCTTTGAAGCGATTAGGTCGAGCATGGATGCACTTCGAGGTCGACTTCTCCCACTGCTCCACTCTTCCCATACTTATGATTGAGGTTGTCATCTCTCTCCACTCTCTCTTTCTTATTGAGCTACTTCAAAAATGCTTAAAGAAAGACAAGGAAACTTGAAACAGATTTTTAGATTTAAAGGATGAGGAAACCATAAATTAAATGAAAAGGATAAACTAAACTAAAACATCAAGATTAGGGATTCAACTTCACCACAAACATCTAATTTCATGCTTCAAAGTAACAAACACCAATGGGTTGTGTAAGCTGGGACTTAAACCCAGTTCTCTTGCTTGTTGGGCAATTGTCCTTTTCTGTTGGACTACAAACACAACTTGTCCATTAACGCCATTAACTTCAAAACATGAAACTGTCTAGAAAAATATGAAAATAAAAATAAAAATAAAACAAGTAGGGAAAAGAAATAGAACCAAACTATGTTGCCAATCCCCGGCAACGGCGCCAAAAACTTGTTGCTTCGGATTCACTGCATCAAAATGGATTCAGCTGCATCCTCAACTTGTGATACTCGCAAGTGCACGAGCCGTTCGGTAGTATAGCATATGTAAGTGCGAGGTCGATCCCACGAGGATTGGTGATTGAATGATCCAATTCATTTCCCCTACACAAAACAGAAATGAAAAAGAAAATAAATAAAACAAGAAAAAAAAGAAATAACTCAAGCAAATAAGTTCCCAAGTTCAATTAGATTAACGGATTGATTCTAGCTAAAGTATGATTAAGCCATGGTGTTTGGTCAAAACCTTGTGTTCCTAATTCCCTAATTTGATCATTTGTTGTCTAACCTAAAACTAAGCATTATGAACCCATTAAGCATAGAAGAACAATTTAAACAACCAAGCATGTATCTAATCCCTGTTGTCCAATGTCCATACATACTCTTCCTATTCATAGTTCAATTCGAATTAAAGCATGGTGTATACTCTTAATTCAAACCAAGATAGCTAACATGCAAACCTAAATGGTGATCAATCATTCAAAATAGCATATTAACTGTTAGTATTGTTTATGTGATTGGCAATTTCCTAGAGTCAAGTTAGACTAAGTTTAGATGGTAAATTAGTTGTGATTGTGGCTGTCAAAATTCCAAGATATGATCTGAAGGCTGATTTGTCAATCAACGTTTACTAAGGTAAATTCTTCATTCAATCATGCATTCTGATTGTGGTATTTCAAGCATTATTTTAAACTCACAATCTGTTTAACATTTTGATTAAAGAGGACTTTTTATTTTTAGAAAGTTTGATTTATTTGATAAATTGCTTTCCAGTTTTAAACATTAAAAAGTCTTCTTTGATTGGAAATCAATTAGTCTGCTTTTGGAAAACTAATATGTTGATTAGGAACTAATTGATCTTGTTTCCAGTTTTGAAAACCATTATAAAAAGCAAGGCTGGTTTTTATTCAAATACAACTTTCAACGTCCAGATTTTTCTTGAGGTTCATATACACAAAAGAAAGTTGATGTGCTTTGTTGTTCATAAGGATAAATCATCAAGAGTAAGATTATCTTGGTGATTTGTCCGTGCATTCATCTGCATTCATTTGCATAAGTTATAAAGGTCTCATACCTTCGGCGAGCTTGGATCGAATCGCGTCAAGTATCGGATTCAATATAAGGAGAGAAGGAGAAATCCCGCGAGAAGTTGAGTTACAAAGAAGTTGGTACGTTGTCTAGAGTGTCTAGGACAAGTTTGTATACTTCTTGTAATCATCGTTCTATAGTGGATTTGCCTTGGACTATCAGGTCCCGTGGATTTTCCCCAAAGGTGGGGTTTTACCACGTAAAATACTTTGTGTTTTTATCTGTTTTTATGATTTGAACTGCACAGGATTGATACAGCTTATCAATCCCCTTGGCGTGTTTTATTTGTATTATTGTAATACTCCTGCCTACTTAAAAACAGACTTTACGCTTTAAGTGTGTTAAGCCATCCTATAGGTATTTTCAATTGGCATCAGAGCAGGTTGCTGAACATCTCAGCAGGATCCGACATACCTCAGGATGGAGCGTGCCGCAGGCTGAGTTGCGCATCCACCATTTTTTGATGGGAACAACTATGGTGCTTGGAAGGCTAAAATGAAGTCCTTTTTATGGTCTCTGATGAACGTGTCTGGAATATTGTGGTTCATGGATTCTCTGAACCTACAAAAACCACTGGAAAAGGAGATGAAGAACGCACTGTTCCTAAACTGAGAGAGGAATGGACAACTGCAGAAGTCACACACAGTACCAATAACCAAAATGGGTTAAACGCTTTATTTACTGCTGTTTTCTGCTGATCAATTTGAATACATCTCAGGTTGTGATACTTCTAAGGAAGCTTGGGATATTTTGCAGGTAACTCATGAAGGAACCGAACAGTAAAAGGCGCCAAGCTCCAATTATACAACCTACAATTTGAAACTCTGGTAATGGATGATAATGAAATGTTTTCTGAATTTTATGATAAATTGTGTGTTATTGTGAATGCTTGTTCAAACTTAGGTGAAAAATTTCAGAAGATAGAGTCGTGAAAAAGATTCTGAGATCGTTGCCTCAATGGTTCCAACCGAAGGTTACAGCCATTGAGGAGATTAGGGATCTAAACCCCATGAAAGTGAGCGAACTCATAGGCTCTCTTCAAACCTATGAGATGAAACATCTAGCCCCTAAAAAGAAGAAGAGTGTTGCCTTCAACGTGGTGAACAAAGAGGAAGATAATCATCAAAATGAAGAATTTAATGCAGAAGAGTTTGACTTTCTCTCACGACAGTTTAAGAAGTTCTTCAAGAGCCAGAACTCAAGAGTTCATGACTCAAAAACTCGTTAGAGGTACAAATTCAAAAAATAAATACTCTGATCTTGATGATGGAAGCTCTAAATCTCGCAGGTTTACTGAAAAGAGAAATTCTAAAGAGAGAACCAAGTGCTTTGAATGCGAAGGTTATGGACATATAGCTTCTGAATGTGCCAATACACTGAAGAAACAAAACAGCAAAACTAAGGCATTGAATGCAACATGGAGCGACAGTGAGTTAGAATCTGAAAGTGAAGAGAATATTGTTGCTCTCATTACCACTGTTAGTTTGGACGAAACATCAAAGAAAAATGATGATGAAGGATTAGATATTGAATTTGTGCTAGAAAAATATGATGATTTGTTGGCTGCCTCTCAGAAACTCAGCAACAGAATGCAGAACTCATCAAAACTGTTGCCTGTGTTAAAACTGAAAAAAGGCAGGATTCCTGACGAGCTGCCATCCTCTAATACTCCTCCCACAATGGTAAGTACAGGTATGAACGAAAAAATTCAATTTTTAGAGAAAAAATGCACTGACCAACATATGTTAATTGTCTCCTTGTCCACTGATAAACAAAATCTGGAACTTGAACTTAAAAATTCAAAAGAAAGGATTATTGCTTTGACTATTGGTGCAGAAAAAGTCGATAGAATGATTAGCATGGGAAGAAGAGATGGTGATAAACGTGGCTTGGGATTTGAACCAAGTAATAAGTCTTCCGCTGTGTCTAAAATAAAGTTTGTCAAATCCTCTTCACCTATTGAACCTTTTGCTGATCATGAAGTCAAGAAGTTCATTCCAATTTGTCACTTTTGTGGAACTCGTGGCCACATAAGACCAAGATGCAACAAACTTCGAAAGGAATTTGTTAGTTCAAATTATCATGTCATGGGTGGAAAAGTAAGTATCCAACATAAGATTTCAAATCTTATGAAATAGGTAAACCGCTTATCCAAACTATCATCTTTTCATTGTTTGCCGTCAACTAAGACAAAATTAGTTTGGAGAAAAAAGGAAAATCATAATTGTATGTTTGCCTCCACTAATGTTGTGCATGAACTCGTTGCTTTAGAAAATTTGGATCTTAAATGTCTTGTTGCAAAACCTTTGGATAATCTTCGATTTGACACTCTTAGAAAGTCTCTAGGTGTGTGCTCGTTTGATTAAGTTGTTCATGTTGTTCACATTTGCTTTATTAACTTTGCTGTGTTCAACGAGACTAGCTAGCTTGTGTAGGGATTTTGTTGGTGTATCACAATCAAGTTTAAATCTCTTGCATTTGATGAACTAAGATTGGGCTTTAGTACTGTGTCAACTTGAATTGCATACTCCTAGTGTCATTTGGTTACTCACTGCCATTCTATATGATAAAACTTATTTACTGATCTGTATTGCAAATCTCATTACTCACTTTGGCACTAGCACTCTAATTCTTCTCCACGCATTTTGCACATCCTCTCATCGTATATTCATGAGACTTGCGATCATGTGCACCTTATTGCTAGCATGCTCCTTGATTGTTCCAAAAATAAATAAAAATGTTGGTGCTTGATCCGTGCGGAGTAACCGGGCCTCTTGTCTAACCAACGTCGAGGCTCGCGTAAAAAGACCTTGATCATTTGCTTCCTTGATTTCCTTTGTAGCCTTCATGATCCGGATAAGTATTTTCTTGGGGTGCTTGCTCACCTAGTGTCCTATAGTCAACTGACTTGGGATCACTGATTGAACATCTGCTACTTGGGTCATGTAGAAAGCTTAATGAAGGACATCTCAAATTTAAATAATTTTTTTATTAAAAAAAAAAAAAAAAAAAAGGGATCAATGTGATTATGCTATGCACATTCGGTGTATGTTGGTTTATAAGGTTGATTGATTATTGGTGATGGTGTTCCTTGTGTTTTGTTGAAGGTTAGTCACTTTTCACGAGTCTGAGATTTGTCATTGGATTCAGTCTGTAATTTTTATTGTGTTCAATGTCATTGTATTGCCTTATGTTATCTAAGAGTGGTCAGTTCCTGTGATCCTGTACTTTTGTCCCTACAATGCTTTGCTTCGAATGTTTAGACTTGGCTTCGATTTTGGTTCTTCAAGTTTATTCCCTTCACCGGTTGCCAATCTTTGAGACCCAGTGTTAAATGACAGCTCTATTGAATGAATGGTTATTTTTGCATCTCTGTTTCGTTTGTTCCTTTTATTCCTTTTTCGTGCTTTTTGAATGCACTATCTCTGTTTTGGATTTCTGCACATATTGCCTCAGTTTGTGCTGGACCACGTGCTTTGATTTGCAATGCATTGCTTTTATGCATATGACTAGTTTGTGTGGTGATTATTGCTCTTTAGTTGTGTGATGATTATTGGTGTTTCGAACTGATGCATTGTCGTGCTTGTGCAGCTTTTCAGCTCTTAACTTATTTATTCTTTTTGTTTTACTTTAAAAAAAAAAATTATTCAAAAAAAAAAACGGTGTTGTTTTTTTAATGTGCAGTTAGGTCTTCTTCTTGAGCTCTCTTGTGCCTCCATTCTCTTTCAAAGATCCCGTCCCTTTCAGCCATGGTGACTACTCGTTCCGGCGCTTGTCTTCCCCACGCCTCCTCCGACGGCACAGAATCCGGCCGCGATCACTCTCCTCCCGTTGTGTCTTCCTCTCGTCGACGGCGTATAGCGTGTCGAGCTTCTCCCAAGGCTGATTTTGCAAATACGGATATCCCACTGTCATCTTCCACCCATTCGCGTCATCAAAACCTCCATGCCGCTGCTGCCTCCTTCGTTCCACCTGATGATTATTTTTCATCCGCTTCTCACAAGGCTCGTTACCACGACATTGTTGTCCACCGTCCCGTGTTGATTGAAGATGACTTTAGTCTCTCTGACCTTGGGGTTGCTTTCAACCACTTCATCACCGACCGTCGCTGGACTCCTCACTGGTTCCTTTGGATTTCCTGCCAAAAAGGGGGAGAAATTGGTATGGTTATAATAGCTGGA
The DNA here is from genome assembly GCA_018703695.1 of Prunus fruticosa. Lineage (NCBI taxonomy): Eukaryota > Viridiplantae > Streptophyta > Magnoliopsida > Rosales > Rosaceae > Prunus > Prunus fruticosa. Next base: position 17,931,061 of record CM031922.1, read on the forward strand.
ATTTTGTTAGCAACGGGGAGTTTTTGTTTAGCTTTATAGAATTATAGTAGTTAGGGGGAGCAAATCACATGTGGTGTACTGACCTGTTTACTTTTGAACTATTGTGATGCCACCATGTTAATTTCAAATGTTTTTGTTACCCGTTTGATTTTTGTTGTTCTTCACTGGTTTAATTGGTTTATGGTGTGCAGATTTAAAGTGTTGTTACTGCAGTTAGTATTGGATGTAAACCACTTTGAATTGTATTTGATTTGCTTTGTAATTCGATGTTTTGTCTAGGAAATGCCAAAGGGGGAGATTGTTAGTATTGTTTATGTGATTGGCAATTTCCTAGAGTCAAATTAGACTAAGTTTAGATGGTAAATTAGTTGTGATTGTGGCTGTCAAAATTCCAAGATATGATCTGAAGGCTGATTTGTCAATCAACGTTTACTAAGGTAAATTCTTCATTCAATCATGCATTCTGATTGTGGTATTTCAAGCATTATTTCAAACTCACAATCTGTTTAACATTTTGATTAAAGAGGACTTTTTATTTTTAGAAAGTTTGATTTATTTGATAAATTGCTTTCCAGTTTTAAACATTAAAAAGTCTTCTTTGATTGGAAATCAATTAGTCTGCTTTTGGAAAACTAATATGTTGATTAGGAACTAATTGATCTTGTTTCCAGTTTTGAAAACCATTATAAAAAGCAAGGCTTGGTTTTTATTCAAATACAACTTTCAATGTCCAGATTTTTCTTGAGGTTCATATACACAAAAGAAAGTTGATGTGCTTTGTTGTTCATAAGGATAAATCATCAAGAGTAAGATTATCTTTGTGATTTGTCCGTGCATTCATCTGCATTCATTTGCATAAGTTATAAAGGTCTCATACCTCCGGCGAGCTTGGATCGATCGCGTCAAGTATCGGATTCAACATAAGGAGAGAAGGAGAAATCCCGCGAGAAGTTGAGTTACAAAGAAGTTGGTACGTTGTCTAGAGTGTCTAGGACAAGGTTGTATACTTCTTGTAATCATCGTTCTATAGTGGATTTACCTTGGACTATCAGGTCCCGTGGATTTTCCTCAAAGGTGGGGTTTTACCACGTAAAATACTTTGTGTTTTTATCTGTTTTTATGATTTGAACTGCAAGGATTGATACAGCTTATCAATCCCCTTGGCGTGTTTTATTTGTATTATTGTAATACTCCTGACTACTTAAAAACAGACTTTACGCTTTAAGTGTGTTAAGCCATCCTATAGGTATTTTCATTAACTTATAAGCATAATGAATAAGAACAAAAACCATAATCGAAACTTGGAAACTAATTAAACTTGAATACTTAAGAAAGAATATACATTACAAATGAAAGTAAAGTGGAACTAAGAAAACTTGAAGGAAAATTTAGTAAACTCATTTTGTTACAACAATGGACAACTTGAAAGGAAACTAAGAGAATTTGAGGGAGAGAAGGGAAGGGAGCTCTAGAGAAGTGTTGAGAGCTCCCCCCCCTTGGGGTGTGATTTGAAGCTTGAAGGCTTCTCTATTTATAGGGCTAAGAGGGAGGAACATCATGATGAAATGCAACACCACCATTCCTCCTTTTGCTACAACCCATAACTCCCACTTCATCTTGTTCATAGTAGTGTGGTTGGAATCAATCTCATCCCATTCTTCTTTTGCTGCACTTCTAGCATTCTTCACATGGGTGATCAGTTGTGGCTGCCCTTTTGCTGCCAACCCATGTGGTTGCCTTTTACTTGCTGAAAAACAATTTTTCTGAATCAGACTTTGTGTAGGAAGGCCACAGGTTTCAAAACGTATTCAATCAGGTTGAAATTTGGATATGTATACTAGACACCCATTGGAACAACTTCTATGAAGAAAGTATTCCAATAGGAGCAGTAGAAGTGTACGTTTTGGCTACTACAAGTTGGCTGCCGAAACGGGGGACTGGAATTGACTTCATTTCATTTCTTTTCTTTCTTTTGCTTCACATGCATGTACATGCTTCTCTTTAGTAGCTCAAAAGCTGATCTCCAGCTCCAAAGTGATCTGCCAATTCAATTCCCATGTTCAAAGGCTGAAGCAAAATGCCTCTCATCATTCCTCCTTCTTCTCTCTCTCCTTTCCACCATGGCACTTTAACCTTTGTCTCTTCCTTGTCCCCTTTTCCATGATGTATTTTTGTCTTTACAAATATGCTCTTGCTTTCTCTTTAATAGCTGGAATGCCTCCCCACTTCACTCATTATGTTGAGTACAAAGTCAATTATAGCTAGGGAGAGGCACATGGCTAAAAGGAGGCACATGGAAAAAAGTTGGCAGCTGGAAATCCTCTTGAGCAAGGTTGAGTGTTGGACGGACTGAGCACTCCACAAATGTCCAATTGGGCTGAAATTTGGATATGTTGTCGTAGACACCCATTGGAACAAGTTTCATGAAGATCTTCACCTCATCCAAGCCCCATAGCATGCTGATCCAAGTCCAATAAGCTGACCTACGAAATTGTGCTGGAAATGGGTTGTAGCCAAAATGAGTTTGTGTATAAGCTCTTCTTCCATTCACCTAAATCAGGCCTTAACATGCATGAATTGCATCATTTCCTATCCAAAGTCATCATTGTTACCTAAATCTCAATTAACTGAAACATAAACACAAAATGAATTAAAAACACAAGTTTAACTCAAAAACATAACCAAATCATAAGTTAGAAGGGTACAAAATGATATACAATTATGAACCGATCAGTGACAACCTAGGCACTCAGAAGGATCCGTCAATTTAGGCATCCACTGTGCTAGCAACAACTAAGGTGGTAAGTGTGTGAATACATCATAACCATATGAACATCAAATATCAGATGATGACTAGCTAGTCAATAGCAAGAACACAAACCCAGAAAATCATGAACAACAAAACCAGAAAATTGTTCACCCAGGAAACCCACCATTGGGAAAAATTGGGGGTCATTATCCAACAAGTAATCCACTAAGCAAAGAAGATTTTTTTTTTACAAAGAATACACAAGCAAGCTCAAGAAATCCTAGATTTATTAAGGAAACAAGTTATACCTCCTTTGTGCAATCTTCTTCTCCAACTTGGTTGGGCTAGTAGCTAGTCCATCAGCTCCTTCACTCCATGGCACTGGCGACTCAGCTCTAGATCGAACAAACATAATGAAATATAGATTCTGAGATGAAAGGGTCAATTCCTTCAAGAAACCATACTCTTGAAGAAATCAACCAAGAATCTAATCCAGACTAAAGACGATGACTAGTCATAATAAATCCAGAGGCTTATTATCACAAAACGTCCTTGACGTTTGCGAAATTATCACATTGCATCCCTAACTTTTTTTTTGTATCATTAATGGTCCCTAACGTTAATACAGGTACTCTTAAATAGTCTCTCTGTCAAAAAAACCGTTAAATCTAGGGGTATAATCGTCAAATCAATCCAAAATTATAATTTTTTTTTCCTTCCCATCTCTCTCTCTCTCTCTCTCTCTCTCTCTCTCTCTCTCTTTTTCTTTTTTTTTCTCCTCTCTTTCCTCCTCTTTTCTTCTTCTTTTTCCTTCACTGTTTCTTCTCTCTCCCTTTTTTTTTCCTTCTTTCCTTCTTTGTTCCTCATTTTTCTTCTTTCCTTCTTTCTCTATTTTCTTTTTTCTTTTTTCTTCCTCTTTCCTTCTCTCGGGGTGGTGATTTGGGTGGCTAGAGTGTTGGGTTGGTGGGCTGTGGAATGGGGCAGGGAGAGAGTTGCAGAGAAAGTACATAGAGAGGCAGGGGTATAAGATCCCACGGTGGTGGTTATGGAGGTCGAGGTGGTGGTTTGGGTGGCTAAAGTGGATGGATTGGTGGGCTGTGGGAGGGGGCAGGGAGAGATTTGCAGGACGGAGTGAGAGGGGGGCAGGGATATAAGATCCCACGGTGGTGGCTTTGGTGGTCGGGGTGGTGGTTTGGGTGGCTAGAGAGAGAGAGAGAGAGAAGGGAAGGAAAAAAGAAAGAAAGAAGAAGAGTGAGCGGGGCCAGGCGGAGAGAAAGAAGAAAGAAGAAGAAAAGAAAGAGGAGGAGGGAAGGAAAAAAAATTATAGTTTTGGATTGATTTGACGATTATACCCTTGGATTTAACGGTTTTTTTGACAGAGGGACTATTTAAGAGTACATGTATTAACGTTAGGGATCATTAATGATACAAAAAAAGGTTAGGGATGCAATGTGATAATTTCGCAAACGTCAAGGATGTTTTGTGATAATAAGCCTAAATCCAGATGCAACAAAGAAAGATGACTTCTGACATCCCTGACCCAATTTAATCGATTTATATAGTGACTAAAACTCAAAATAAATATTAAACTAAATATTATATTGTTATGTTCAACCGTCTGTCCACTTCACATAGAAGAAGATCCAAATACAAACAAGCATGCCTTGTATTAGTTTCATTTATACCAATTCTTCTTTTAAACATCTATAAAGCAAGCAGTGCTTTGACCTTTTTCCAGTCCCTAAAAGGTTGCCTCACTTATTGTGAGTAAATCTGATGAAGGAAGATACTTGATTATATTATATATTGATTAAAAATAAATATATTATTTATAGGATTGGGTACGGAAATGGGGATAACAATACCATTCCTAACAGGAGATTTTTCAAATTTGGAAATCCCCATACTTGCCCCAACTTTTTCCCAAAATCTCCCCCATTAGGGTCGGGGGGACCCAATGAGAACCTGGCCCGACAGGAAATTATGCCATCCCTAGTTGAAGATAGTTAGATGACTTCTTTCGGGTTTTATATAACTAATTTATGTGCTTGAGAAGAAGGTGAATTAAAGTGATTAAGAGCCCACTCACTGCTTATAAGTATTTATAATAGAGTGCTACTAAACGAACCCTAAAATTAATTGAGTACATACCTTATGATCTAAGAACACCCTAATATTTAAACAAAATGTAAAATTAACTAAGTACACCCTATTTAATTACCAAAAATACGCTGGATACACCCTAATCCACTCTATCACACAGCAGCAAACCCATTCAAATCTGGTCACAGCATTCATCAAGGTCAAGTTGCATACTAAATTATTCGGATATCATGGCTGAGAAGCTTTGATTCAAAGGTAGCAGTAAGCCCCTTGTTTTCTCTTTGATTTATTATTCGCCATTGCCATGTGGTTCTTTAATTGAATAAATGATGTTTACCGGGTCTTAAATTAGAACGGACGAAAACAAAGATAAATGAATTCTCTCTGCATCACTTTCCCTGATTTGGAGTTTGAATGAATTAGCCCGTGTACCTCGCTCAACCACATAATGGAATAGGGTTTCTATCTATTTTTCCCAGTTAAGCAGATTCTTCAACTCAAATCCCAAAAGTTTCAATCTTTATTTTCTTAGTTTTCACCCAAATTGAATTGGGTTTCTTCAATTTTTTAGAATTTCAATACACAATTACCGAATTCCGATTTCAATTCCGAGTAAGCACATATGAACTCGCTTGGTATTTGGAGGTTTTTTAATCTTTTTATTGTCAATAAAAGGAAATAACATAGTTTTTGGAGTAGGGTTTTTCGTTTATGTTTGATTAGAGTTGAATATGGTGAATATGGTGTACTTATTAAAATTACATTTATTTTATAATTCAAAATATCCTTTTTGCTAATTTTATATTATGATAAATTAGTAATTCAATAAATAGTTTGATAGTACGGTGTATTCAGTTAATTTTATGGTTAATTTAGCACCACTCTTATAATATTACCATGAGGGAACAATAATCATAAACGAAAAATCTAATATCCCAACTACTACTGAGTGAGTGGAACCTCATTAATCATTTGTGTTTAAAGGAAATTGTGTAAGTTTACCATTCGACTAGTTTCAAAATATTAGATCGTACAAAAAACTAATGTGCCGTGCCAAGCCAACTACAGATCGGTCTCATGTTATATTATATATGAGTCAAATGTTCCAATAAATAAATAATATATAGACTTCAATTAATGTTCCAATAGTATAATAAACTATAACAGTGAAACATTCTATATTCTTAAACTCCCACTTTAATTGAACCCCAATTTTCTTCAAAACTGAGTTGCATGCACCTGATGATCAATCATGTTATGTACATACACAAAAAAAGAAAGAAAAAAAGAAGAAGATGTGTGAGATCATGAAGATGAAGATGGATAAAAAGGCAACAAATGACCAGGAATGCATGAAGAGTTCTTCCAAACTCTGGAGTGCAATTTGAGAACCTCCCTTGCCTTCTCCTTGGTCTTGAACCTACAATCCACTTGAAGCACCAAACACAACTTGGCCACAGCACCCACTTGCAACATTTCCTGAAGAACACCACAAGTTGCAGAAAATCTACAAATGGAGGACAATATCCTCACTGCCCGGTCACTCGCCACGTGCGAAACCCTAAGGATCTTCTTGGACACAATGGCTAGCCCAGCCCCATGCTTCAACAACTCAGCTCGCCCTTCTGCACATCCACAAAGCTGATCCAAAACGATCAGTATGAGCTCACTCGCTCTTTTTTCATGTGTCTCAAGAAGAGCCTCTATGAGGACTGAAACTGCGCCGCCTTCCACGGCTTTGATTCGGTTTCTTCCCCATGGACAGAGCTCCACAAGAAGCTTCAATGCCGCCTTGGACGCTTGTTGTGAAATTCGATCATCCAACACACGCACTATCTCGTGGAAGCACTCAACCTTGACACTCATCAACTGGATTGGATCTGCCACTTCAAAAACAGACTTCAATAGAATTATTGCGTGAGCTCGAGATTGGAAATTCCTGAATTTCAATGCTTTCACCAAAGACTCCACGATATTATTATCGCCGTCGTTGCTTATGAGATCTTTGAGGCCAGCTTCCGAGCCTTTCAGAAGAAACAAGACTTCAACAGCGACTTCGATTATAGATTGATCATCAGAGGAAGCTTTGTTGATTATTGAGGCCACGTATTCGACTGCTCCTGCAGCCTCCAAGCAGCTCTTGGTCCTTTCGCTTTGTGTTATGGCGATGGATCTGAGCCTCCGGAGGCAATGGAGGTTGGTGTTAGGCAATTTCTTGGCTTGTTCAATGAGCTTAACGATCTGGGATTTGTCGAGCGGAGCCTTTGGGGTTGGCATCCGCTCGACGCCATGCGAAGCATTGAGGGTGCACCAAGCTTGGATTATGCGGCGGAGAGTGTGGTTGGGAGTGAGATCTGCGCCTTCGAACAAGGGCTGTTTCGTGACGGGGCAAGCATTGTTCTTGCCTGAGAATAACCATCTCTCGATGCTTTCTCGATCGTATGTGATCCCCGTTGAGACGGTGACGGGATCTCTCATGATTTCCAATGAAATTGGACAGAGAAAATGGGAAGGAATATCGACTTCCTCCATCTGTAGATCGAGAATTAATAACGAAAAGGTGTACAAGTAGAAATTTGGAATACCAACAAGAAGTGTTAAGAATGGACAAAGAGAGAAAAAGCTCAAAATTGGACACACTTGAATAATGCAAATCTGACCCTCTAAAAATGTCAAACAGTTGAAGTTTTCTTTTTCTGAAATATGTCTTTGAGATGATAACGCTTATATATAAGGAGAAGAGATGTGATGCAAGTTGTCATCAAACGATGGTCAACACACGCAAATTGGAAAATAAAATATACGCATATATATATTTATTTATACAAGTACCAATTAATTCACAACTTTTTCCGAAGTTTTGGAAAAAGAAAGCTCGAAAGACGACTTCGATGTTAATAAATAAGTAAATTGGACACATTTATTATATTTCATGTTGATTATAAACTCAATTTTGTTTTTGCTTTTGTTTTTGTTTCGGTTACATACATTGTGAGCATGAAGTAAATTTTCCTCGATTCATAACTTTCTACTCATAATAAGTAAACATGCCAAATATTAATCATAATATATCATATCGAACAAGTTTTCATCACATAATTTTTTAGATTCTTCAAAAAGACGCAATTATAAAGGTAATGCTTGATTTTATTTCTGACATCTTTCTTCTAATTAGATCAAACCATAATTTTTTTTTTTCACACATAACCCAACTAGATAATATTTCTGTCTGTGATTTTATCAACCAAACAAAAAAAAAAAGCCATGTCCATATTCATGATATGTAATGTAAGACTTGACTTTTTAATTTATTAAATAAAATTATTTAGTTGCACTATGGCCATTTTCGGTAAAATGAAATAAATATGTGTTTGCCTCGAGGAAAGGGTTGTGGTGGGTGTTGCGAAGCGTGCCTGATCTGGTTGGGCTTGGGGGTTTTGACTTTCTCTCTCTGAAGTAATGTTAATTTATCTCTCTAGATAGTGGAGCTGCATTGGGTGGTGCCGACATCTTCTCAGCAGCTCATGGGGCAACTGGATCTGTCAGCAGACTCACGCATTTCTTAAATGCCCTATAAATGGTAAATGCATTGGGTCAATTCCAAACCATCCGGTAGGTGTGAAACTATCGAATTTTTTTCTTTTCTAATATCAAGACTTAATCTAACATCTTTCTTCCAGCCGCCACCGCTTTTGGGGTTTGGTGGCCTCCTTCCCTAATCACCTCTCCTCTCTTTTTCCCCAGCCTCCGACCCCATTTTCCCTCATGATCTTTCTTTGTTATTTTGCTTTGTAATGTGGAAGAAGTTGCCATGAAACACTATCGTCACCATGAAATAGTCGTTATTTTTTGGCCCACGTATATAAGGATGATGTTGAATTGCGTCGGATTTGGGTTAAGCTGGTGCAACACTGTGGGTTTAGCTAGTGTGGCATTGTGGCTCTCTTTGGGTTACCCAAAAGATGTGGAGAGGTGATCTTACTTCTTAGTTTGTTTAAATTTAATAATTCTTAGGAACTCTTTATGAGTTTGTTGTGGTTTGTTTTATCTTCAAGTTATTTTATTTCTATTTAGCTTTGACTTTTTATACGGATTTGCCGTTTATGCCATTGTGCGACATATATGTATTACATGCAAGTTTGAGTACATGTGCTTCTAGTTGATCAATAAGGATTTTAGTTATTTTTGATTCTCTGCATATCAATTCAACATGTTATTGCACTTGGTCACATGAGAAGATTTATTCATATTCGGCACATAGTTGTTTCGTATACTTTTTTTTTCGTTTATCAATAAAAACTATCACTTATTCTATAAATAAATAAATAAATAAAATTTGTTTGGACCAAATTTGGCTCGTCTTTGGCTGATTCCAACTTGGTTAGTAAATGAAATTAACCAACTTTGTTTAAGAAACAAAGCCAAACTTGAGTTTTTTCTAACCTTGTAAACTCGACAGTATTTGCCTTTTTAGTTGCTATAGTTTCTTAATTTAGACCACATTTAAATTTTGGTCATAGAATTCGCAAAAAACAGTTGTAGTCTCTCAACTCCATTTTCGTCAGTAGTATTGATACTACTGCCGTCAGATTTGTTAAATTTAAGGGTCAAATTGTCACTACAAATCCAACTCCCATCACTTACACCAGCTACCACCCTGCATGCACCACTTATTTCCAAACAAATCCACTATTTCCACCACCACAAGAACAAAGAACAAAACCTAGTTTGTCTGAGGTTTTTTTATTTACACCCATCAATCATCCAAGTTCACCCCAACTTTTTTTTTTTTTTCAAAACCTTAAAATCCAACTATACCTTTCACAATAAATTAAAGAAATTAACAAAAAAAATATTTCACCATACCCCCCCTCCCACCTCCTAAATTCAATGAGTCACCTCCCATGGTCTCTCTCTCTCTCTCTCTCTCTCTCTCTCTCTCTCTCTCTCTCATCACACCCAGCCCACCATCCACCACCAACCACCATGACAGGACCCCCCTCAAATCCGCTCTTGGAATCTGATGAACCCTGTGCATGTCCAACATCACACGAAGAAGTTGTGGCCACTCAAAGTTTGGGTGTGAGAGAAGAGAGGAGGAGAGAGAAAGTGACGGGAGAGAGAGTGGTTGGCTAGGGAAAAGAGGTGGGCTGCTAGGTCTTTAAAAACAAATCCCTCGGAACTACTATGTTGCCCCTAAACTTATTTTGAACAAAACTTGCTCATTTTAACACCGTTTTACCTGCCATTTGCGGCCAAACACTAGTGGACTCGAGCTTTATCTAATCATGCCATAGCTAGATTTCAAAACCATACTTTTATGATCATTTTTTCTTGAGAAAAAATAAAATAAAAGCCTTCCTAATATGGTTGTTTTGGTCAAATTGGTTTCACATTAAAATGAGTATGGATAAATTTGGGTCGAGTTGTTACACACCATCCCCATTCACTTGACCTACCCTCTCCCACACCATGAGATCTTCCATTCCTAATCCCCACAAGATATTTCCCCTCAACCAATCATCTACTAGATCTGTCCCCCAACCCAATCTCCTTAATCTTGACCAAATCAATTAAAAAAGAAAGACAAAGGAGGACGAACAAAAAAATATACTTTTACCCATTAAAAAGAACATAAAAAATAATGTTTTCCTCTTGAATTTGACAGAAAAAGTAACGTAGGATCAACAATGCTATTGAAAGTGGAGTTCAGGAAATATAGCAGCATTTTGCAAATTCGATGACCAAAGCAGGTCTAAATTCAAGGACTATGGCAACTAAACGGCTCGAGTTAGGGAGTTAGAGTTACGCAATCGAACGAACACACACAGATTGTTGAAAAGTGCACACCAAACAAAGCTCATCATTTTTCCAGTTCCGAAGACCGATGTTGAAACACCCAATGATTCTATAGACTATGGTCAGTTCACCAAGAAATTGGTTCAATTTGGTTTGTTTCTTGGTCAGATACGGTCAATGGCTGCAAGTCTAGAAAGTCAGGCGGTTCCAAATTCGAGCAAATATTGCCACCCAACGACATCGATGAGTTAAGGTAGAGAAGAAGAAATCACATTGGCGATGGAGTCAAGGGAGAGAAGAGGATAAGGTGAGGAAAAGTAGGACGTAATAGAGGAGGATGAGGAGGAGAAGAAGAAGAAGAGATGGGTGGGAGGAGAAAATGACAGTGAGAAACGAGAGAGAGAGAGAGAGAAGACAACAAGAAGAGGGAGAAGAAGATAGAGAACACGTGGGAAGGGAGGGAGACAACATGTGGTTGATGCTGAAAAATATAAACAATATGGTTCGGTTCGGTTAAACCAAACATAAAGAAACCTCTAATCCTTATTGAATAGTCCAATTTTGTTTAGCAACGATTTTTAAAAAAAAAAAGAAAAAACCACACCTAATCAGCCCGATCGGTCTAGTTCTGCAAGTTTATTGGTTTTGCCGATGAAATGCCCGACCCTAGTTTTTAATTTGTTATTTTTGTTGCCAAAATTAGAAAAAGAAAGGGGAATTTTTCGCATACATAGACACTACGAATGTGCAATGAGAGTTCTTCTTCCCTGGACTAGATGACATATTGGCATGTCCTTAGTTTGAGTTTGACTTGTTTGTTCAATCTTCAATAATAAATTGTAGACACTTTATTTTTGTAAATAAATTTTAAATATTGAATATATATCATCGATAGTTAACATGAATAAATTGTTAAAAGTGTTGTATTTATAATTAGACAATTAAGGCACTGTTGGAAAAAATTTATGGAAGCCAACAGGGTCTAGCTCAATGGAAAATATTGCATACTAATATTCTTAAGTTCAAATCTCATAACATCTTGGCTTGGCAGTGTGTGTGAGAAAATCTTCATGTCTCTCTCTAACTTTGGGCAAAAAGAAAAAAAATAAAGAAAGAAAGAAAACTGCATGGAATGATATGTTAAAAGTGTTAGTGATTCATGCAGCGGAAATATGTTATGGATTAAAATTTGTAGTTCATCTCTTTGAATCACATACACATGAACATATAACCATTATTAGGATAAAAAAGAGTGGTCAACCTAATACGTAGTTGAATGAAATGGGCCATACATACCGGTAGCCATATCCTCTTCAACGTTAATTCAGTCCCTTTGGCCTTTAATTTGACTTAGTAAGTTGGTTTCATGGTTAAACATAAGAGTTTTTGTGTTTTGAATTTTCAAAGCAGCCGCCAGCCAGTCTTTGGTCATTGCCAAGGCCATGAACCGTTGTATATGACAGGACTCAGAAAATAATGTCAACCCGTTTTGTCTTTATAAATTGGCTTTCCTTGACATTCTTTTTTTGTTGGTTTAATGTTGTGTTTGGCTCTTTCAAAGTCAGATGACCAAGGCTATGCCGGTGCCGCCAAACTGGGGGAAGCTTCAATGCATCATCAATCAAAGATACGAATTTTCAACTTATGCAGCTACTAGTGATGAATTATTTGAATGATGGTGCAACAATTGGCTTCATAGAAAATTATAAAATTCTAAACAATGATTTTCAATGTCTTACCTTCCTTCTTCAATTGGTTTGCACTAAAATTCCTCCAAAAAGTTGATTTTCTGTCAAAAACCTTCTAAGAGCTTAAAAAAACTAAAAATAAAGAAAGTAAAGTAAAAAGTGTATTTTTAATCAATTTTTCCTACAAAACTAAATATAAAAGATATAAAAATATAAGAAATAAGGTACTTATCAATAGTGCGCCACCAATTTGTGCTGGAGGGCATCTATTTTTTGTGGGTTAAAATATGTGTTAATGAAAATATATTTGGATTGATCTCAAATATTTCCGGATAAGTATGGGAATTCAAAGCCTGGTTTCACTATATCTGCTGTCGAAAAGTTTAGCTGCAGTTGGTGGTTGAGTTTCAATTGGTGTAGTGGTTGGGTTCGAAAGCCCAAATAAATCAACTTCTCCGGATCTTTAAGCCCATATTAATTAACGGGTTATCCAACAACTGCCCATTAAATTTTCCAAACCCCTTGTCATTTGCCTTTTGTTGAGTATGGGCTGTCTTTGTTCTTGGGGTTGGCATACTTTTGAATCCCCTAAAGGCCCTATCCCATCTGTGTTTTGAGTGGACCCCAATATTGGGCCGTTTCCAGTTTTTATTATTATTGTTTTTTGTAGCACTTTTTAATTTATTTTTAAGTTATTCCCTAAAACCCGAAACCCTCGATCGATTTACTTTTATTTATTTATTCATATAACTGAAGTGATATGTTATTGATTAGCAAATAGAATTAGAAATCTGAAATATAATACAAATTTATAATATGATTGTTTCTTCTTATCTAATCAACATACCGTATTTCTAAAGTATTCAACTCGGAGTGTTCACAAAAAATGTGAACAAAAAATGTTGAGGCACAAAAAATGTTTAGGTATAACTTGCCATGGACTTTAATTTCCTTGAGGCACAAAAAATGTTGTATCCTTCCCTTTGTATCCTTCCCTTTGTTGCTGTTTCTGCCCTTTGTTGCCGCTGAAAAAATGTTGTATCCTTCCCTTTGTTTCTGCCCTTTGTTGCCGCTGAAAAAATGCTGTATCCTTCCCTTTGTTGCTGCCGACAAAATGTTGTATCCTTCCCTTTGTTCCTTCCCTTTGTTGCTACCGAAACGTTGTATCTAAAATGTTGTATCCTTCTTTGACATGGTATAAAATGTTGTTTCTTCCCTTTGTTGCTGCCGAAAAGTGCTGCAAAACTTTCCACCATCGTTAATTTGTCGGCTTTTTTCTCCACTTCAATTCTGTCTTCATATTTTGAACATCTATTAATTTGATGCAAAAGCAAACATAAAAGATCTTATATCACAAATACTAATTAATATATGAGTTTATTATCAATATAGTTTATATAGCTAAATATATTTTATTTTTTTGAAATATATAGCTAAATACTTTATTAAAGAAGGAAAATAATTAACTCCGGAGTGGATGAAAATCTTACTGTTATGATAGGCTTGAAATCCCAAATGCTGGTGGCTAAGCCAATTATGTCCTGAGGCATCTAAATTAAGAACATAAAATAAGAACTTGATAATTTTTCTAATAAAATAAAAGCCAAACAAGTTATGGAAAATTGCTCGATGAATTAACTATCTTTTACTACGTTTTGTTTAGACTTTTCATCTTGCATGTACAGTAAATGAAACTTACGTACTTTCTCTATTTTTATTCCAAATCTCACCTCATAATTCTTTTTATGAACTATGCTCATCTCATCTTTGTCCATTAATGAAATAGGAATGTCTTCATCCACATTGAGATTTAAACTTGTATAAAATCTATGCACGTTTCCAAAAATATGGGCCTAACATTCCTCTGAATCCATGATAGTAATAGAACAGTAATCTAAGCAAAGTTTTCGCCCATCGCCAAGACCCACGTATTTTATTTCTAGTTGCTGCATGATATAAAGAAGTAATCAGACAAGTTAAACGCAAAAGTTCCCAAAAAATAAACATACATATAATTATGTGAGGAATAAAATGTGTTTCCACAAACTTTCAATTTGTGGCAAACGCTACACCGCCGTCCCATTCTTTGTAATGTTCCACACAACATCTTTGGCCCCAGAATTTATTATGCAACACGGCTTCATTCTTTTGGAAAAAAAAAAATTGCTTATTAGTTTAAGATAACTAAAAATATAAACAAACATAAAAATAAAAAAAAACACAATAAGATAAAGCACTTACATATTGGTGACAAATATCACATAAGTTTGCATAGCTATTGACTTTCTTTTTTTTGAATTCTTGACTTATGAGTTCAATTAATGCAAAGAGGCTGAATCTCGATGGATGATGAATGAATTATGTCTGATCCATATACTTACTGAAATTATATTGTAGCATATATTTTAGGGTGGAAAGCCATCTTCATATAGATGTGGGGTAACCTAGACTGTAGGGTGGAGAGCCTATATTTCAGGAATCTAGGGTAGCAAATATTCTATGGATGTTTTGAAGTTGGGCTTGGAGAAATATTAGTTATGAGATTAAAAATGTAGCATTGGATTTAAATAATTTTGTAAAAAAATAATATAATACACAATCAGTCCGGTTCGGTTTGGTTTGGTTTGGTAAGGTGCAGGGGCGGAGCCACATTGGGACCAGTATGGTTACGGGCCCCCACTTAATATTTTTATATTTTAAAAGTAATATATTGTTATGTATTTCTATATGTATATTATTTCAAATACTTTACGTTTTGATATGTACCCACATGTGTTGTGGTGGACCTATTAAGGTACAAGGAGGTGCTTTAAATTGCCATTTGCTTAGCTGGTAGTGGTGCACTCCAGGTGTACAGATTACCTTATTTCTATTTTCAACATTGAAGTAAATGTCTTTGTCCTTTTACTTTCATTTATTTTTATATTACTCAATTTACTTAAGTTTACAATGTAAATAAGGAAGTACCCCCTATTTGGATTCAAATAAAAATACTAGAAAATCAAATTCTCACCAAATCAAAATATGAAAAATCAGTTTTAGTGCAAAATACGATTTATGCTATAAATGATGGCTCATTAAGTCAATATATACTTCATACTAAAATCCCATAAAATCAAGTTTTCTTATTTGATGTGTAAGGAATAAAAGCCGCCAAAAATTATCTTGAGAAAATGATTATTCCGAAAAATTAATTTTCATACTTAGTTAATATTTTTACATAAAACATTTTAAAAGAAGAAAAAAAAAAAGAAAAAGAGAACTCACACCACCTCCTTGTACCAAAACAGCCGCACGCTCCCACCACCTCCTCCTCTAGCAAACCCCACCCACCCTTCTCTATCCTACTTTCTCCTCTCTCTGTCATGATCCGCCACCCCAGCTTCCCCCTTCACTACAAATATTTTGCATGAAAAAAATAATCTTTTGCAAAATAAAGATAAACTCTCCTAATAGCTAGCCTCAATAGTATTTGTTCTAGTGGTTTTGACCCCTCATACAAAACTACAGAGCAGCTTCAAATTGACAAGAAATATGGAAAAGTATTATGCACGAGGGATATATGGCTCTTTTACCAAACGTCTTATGTCACAAAAGTTATATATATATCCCTTAAATAATTTTATTTGAAGGACACCTCTATGAATTTTTTTCAACGATCAAAACCGTCTATTGTTCAAGTCTTCAATCATAGTCCATCCTTGAAAAAAAAAATTCAAGAAAAGTAAAAATCATTCAAGCATCTAATTGGGACCAACAAAATAGATGAACACAGTGCTTTAAGAAAATAATATAATACAACATACTAATTGAGTGGTCAAATTGTTTCGGATTCAAGTGATTTTATGCAGAGATGATCTTCCAGGGAATATCTTGTTAGGCAACCACCACGTTCTTGATAGTAAAGGCCAATCAATGCAGTCTTCCGTTATAGTTGTTAATGTCTATAATTGCATAATTGTCTGTTACAATTATGCTGTCACCATTCTGTAACTCCTACACCACTAATGTGTTGTGCGGAAGAGTCAACCAACTGCGAGTGAAAAATAAACAACAACTGACAAGAGATAAATGGAACACAAAACAACACCAACAAGAACACCAAGATTTATACCTGATTCGGCAATGCCTACATCCAGTTTGGAGACGCAGAGTAATTCACTATAATCAAAGAGAGTATACAAAGTGTTTATCACTCAAGAGAACCCAAAGCCCCAAATACACCCAAGTCTCACTCTCACAACAATTGAAGAGAAAACAATGATACAAAGCAAAGAACAATTAGAGAGAAATGTTTCTCTCTTTGGCAAGATGCCTTTCTTGCTATTTTTCCTCTTCTACTCAACACTTGGTGGGATGCTTCAAATGGAACCATTTGCTTCCAATTTATAGCCCAAAATGCAAGAGTGTGAATGCAAGCTTCAACTATTCATTTGTTGGCTACCAAACTTACCAATGGATGGCTACCAAACAATCCACCATTTTTGACCTCATAGTAAGCCAACATTTACTCACATGGGCAACTAACTTTGATTCACATGGTCAACTAAGATTGACTCACATGGGCAACTCCAAAATTCTTCTACATTTGAGCCAATTTTCAACAATCTCCACCTTGGCTCAACATGTAACAAACTCTCATAGTAACACTCCCAATAGCCGTCTCCCAATCCCCCAAGGGGCAATCAACAAATTTTACTAATTTCAATCAAGTCCAAGCAATGCTTAAACTTGAACAACGAAACTGGCTTCGTCGACTTATCAAATTGCTTGTACCATTGTCTTGGAGATTGCTTCAAGCCATACAATGATTTCTGCAATTTACAAACCCAATTTTCCTTTCCGGCAACACTAAAACCTTCTGGCTTAGACATATATATCTCCAAATCACCATGTAAGAAAACAGTCTTGACATCAAGTTGAGCCAACTCAAAGTCAAATTGCACAACCAAAGCCAACAAAATACGAATAGAAGAATGTTTTACTACATGAGAAAATACCTCATTGTAGTCTATGCCTTCCTTCTGAGCATAGCCTTTTGCTACCAATCTGGCTTTGAATCTTACATTGTCTTTTCCCAAGGATTCCATCTCCTTGGCATACACCCAATTTTGTTGCTGAGGAGGCTCTTGGGTAGGTGCCTCCTCTTCATCATCCTTGTCCTCATCGTCAGAATCAAATGTAGGACTAGTGTCTGTACCATCAGACCTTCCTGGAACAACTGGAGTCTTCAGTAACTCCACCTACTTTGAACAACTCATGGTCTTGGTTGCTTCAATTTCACCTTCATGCTTGTTCTGATTAACCATAGCAGCCTCATCAAAAGTCACATATCTGCTTACAACAAATTTCTTATCATCTGGACACCAGAGTCGGTATCCCTTCACGCCAGTGCTAAAGCCCATAAACGGAGCTTTCTTTGCTCTTGGATCCAATTTGCTTTCCCTGACATGGTAGTAAGCAGAACAACCAAATATGTGTAAATACTTGTAATCAGTACAAGGTTTACCAGACCATACCTCCATGGGTGTTTTCCCTCGTTCGCAGCAGCCGGCAACCGATTAATGAGATGACTTGCATAACTAATCGCCTCAGCCCAAAACGCATTGCCTAATCCAGCATTAGACAACATACACCGAACTTTCTCAAGCAAAGTACAGTTCATGCGCTCCACCACCCCATTCTGTTGCGGTGTCTCCCTAACCGTGAAGTGCCTCACAATACCCTCATCTTGACAAACTTTCAAGAAAGGATCAGACCTATATTCACCACCATTGTCTGATCTAAGAGTCTTCATCTTTCGATCGCTTTGCGTTTCAATCATCTTTTTACACTTCAGGAATATCTTCAAGACTTCATCTTTACGCTTCATGGTGTACACTCATACTCTTCTAGAGAAGTCATCAACAACAGAGACCAAATAATGGTAACCTCCCCAAGGTGCATTCTTGGAAGGTTCCCAAACATCAGTGTGAACATAATCTAGAATGCCTTTAGTGTGGTGAATAGCGGTATCAAATTTCACTCTAGTTTGCTTACCAAGCACACAGTGTTCACAAAATTCTAATTTGCATGCCTTTGCACCCTTCAATAAGCCTTGCTTCACCAATCCTTGCAACGCTTTTTCACCAGCATGCCCAAGACGCATATGCCATAACCTCGTGGTGTCTGTGCTCTATCGTCGCAGCTTCTGGACAGCTGCTCCACCAATAACTGTACTCCCCTGCAAGAAATACAAGTTATTTCTTCTTGTACCTTTCATCACCACCAGTGCCCCGTACACAGCTTTAAGAACTCCACCGTCCATGGTGATCTTGAGACCCTTGGATTCCAAAGCGCCCAATGAGATGAGATTCTTCTTCATATCCGGTACATACCGAACATCACTCAATTCTCTCGACTGTTCCATCATGCATCTTCAAACAGATTTTGCCTATCCCTTGTGTTTTGCAAGCATTAGTATTGCCCATCAAAACAACTCCACCATCCAGCTCCTCGAAGCTAGAAAACCATTCCCGAATGGGACACATATGATAGGTGCAACCTGAATCCAAAATCCACTCCTCGGAGTGACCATCAGCAAATGAACTAGCCAAAGCAAACTCAAAATCATCATCTCCAGATTTTGCAACATTTACTTCAGAATCCGCTTTCTCCTTCTCTTTGTTCTTCAATTTGGGGCAGTCTTTCTTCCAATGACCCTTTTGGCGACAAAAAGCACATTCGTCTATGGCAGGAAACTTTCCCCGCTTCCTAGATTTTCTTTCCTCTATTCGACCCCTTGCAACTAGTGCCTAGGTTTGTGAATTATGAGTCATCTGGTCCTTCTTACGACACTCATGATTCACCAATGCCGCAGACACCTCCTCAAGTTTCACCTCGGATTTTTCATACAACAAAGTAGTTGTCAAATGATCATAATCATCAGGCAATGAATTTAACAAACATAGTGCCTTATCCTCGTCAGGAATTTTCACATCAAGGTTTGCTAAGTCAGCAAGTATTTTATTATAATCATTGAGGTGTTCGTGCATAGAAATACCTGAACGATATTGAAATCAGAAGAGTCGCTTTTTCAAGAAGAGCCGATTTTCTGCGCTCTTGGTCATATACTTCTCCTCCAATTTCGTCCAAAACTCCTTAGCAGAAGTTTCCTTCAGATACGGGTATTTCAACTCCTTATCAAGGAACCATCGAATAGAGCCACAAGCATGAAGGTTAAGTCTCTTCCACTGCTTATCATCAATTTCTTTGGGTTTATCCTCCAAAACAATATCCAACTCTTGTTGATACAACACATCCATAACTTCACATTGCCACATACCAAAATTATTAGAGCCATTGAATTTATCAACCTCTAACCTTGTAGTAGCGATTGGATGTCTATTGGATGTCGACGAAGACGATGTCGACTCCTTCTCCTTCACGAGTTCATCTTTATCTCCAGCCATCTACTCCGGCACTGTTCACAAATACAGCACTGTTCATGACTGTAAAGGTTCACTGTTTCACAGGAACTATAGCACCGGCACTATTCACGGAATTGTAGCTCCAACGAATTTTTCACTCCTACGAAACCCCGGTCGGAAACTGGAGCTCTGATACCACTTGCGAGTGAAAAATAAACAACAACTGGCAAGAGATAAATGGAACACAAAACAACACCAGCAAGAACACCAAGATTTATCCTGGTTCGGCAATGCCTACATCCAGTTTGGAGACGACGGAGTAATTCACTATAATCAAAGAGAGTATACAAAGTGTTTATCACTCAAGAAAACCCAAAGCCCCAAATACACCCAAGTCTCACTCTCACAACAATTGAAGAGAAAACAATGATACAAAGCAAAGAACAATTAGAGAGAAATGTTTCTCTCTTTGGCAAGATGCCTTTCTTACTATTTTTCCTCTTCTACTCAACACTTGGTGGGATGCTTCAAATGGAACCATTTGCTTCCAATTTATAGCTCAAAATGCAAGAGTGTGAATGCAAGCTTCAACTATTCATTTGTTGGCTACCAAACTTACCAATGGATGGCTACCAAACAATCCACCCTTTTTGACCTCATAGTAAGCCAACATTTACTCACATGGGCAACTAACTTTGATTCACATGGTCAACTAAGATTGACTTACATGGGCAACTCCAAAATTCTTCTACATTTGAGCCAATTTTCAACATAATGCCTGTAATCATGTTGTAATAATAATTGTCCGTTACTTATATGCTGTAATCATATTGTATAAAACCCATGTAATAGTCCTTATTTGATATATGAAAAGAGCTGTTTCTACATGGTATCTAGAGCCTACATTTTTCTGTAAAAAATTTCTGCTTCTCTCCCTTTTCATGGCGTCCTCCCCTTCCTCCTCCTCCTCCTCTTCGGCTGGTGTTCTCTCCTTCCCCAATTTCTCTACTCTTGTCTCCACCAAACTCTCGGAAACCAATTACCTTCTATAGGAAAGTCAAGTCCAACCCTATCTTATTGGGCAAAATTTTTGGCGATTCATCGATGATTCTCACCCATGCCCTACATATCTAAAAACTAGACGGTTTGCCATTGAAATACAAGGCAAGAGAGGGTGAGGTTGAGCTTGCGGTCTTCTTTGATTGTATTTTGTTCTTATTTTTTTATGTTATTTTGGTTGACGAATTCATTGTTTCCTCTTATCATTTCAATTTCATTCATAAGATTCTTTTTGTTTAAGTTATTTATTATGTAAGGATCCTTCTTATCTATGCTTGCAATATGTGTACTGAATCATATTGAAGCACATATATATAATGAAGTGTATGTAATTATATTTATGTAATGATGCATATTTATGGTATGATCAACAGAGGAGTTCACTTCGTATGATTAGAATGGTTTGTAACTGTTTCTCCAGAGAGCATCTAGCGATGTTCATGGCATATGATTCAGGAATGGCAATAGTGAAGTTCAGTATTGCTTAATGATAGAAGTAGATTAGAACTATCCATTTCACTATGTTCTCCTCATCACCATAACAAGCTTCTTTTCTTAAAATTCCCAAGAATCCCCTTACAACTTCCATTGACATAAATTTCCCGCCATTTTGCAATATTCTGCTCATCACCATAACAAGCTTATCTTCCTTATTTGGCTAGGTCTTCCCATGGACCATTGGCCATAAACATTATTGTATCCCTCTCTCATTCTCGAGCCAAACTTAACCCTCCAACGAGAGCTCATTGAGCACACAACTACTGAAATAGGCAAGAGCCACATTTATTACCTGAACAATATAGGCTCGGGATCCTCAACGATATCATCCGTTTGCTCGTTTAGTTCCCTTTGAAGGAAGTTGAGGTTCCACCCCAAAACCAATTGGCTATGGGGGGAGTAGCCCAACTCCTTATAAACCCAGGCTTGGTCCCTTAACTTTTCAATGTGGGACAAATACCCTCAACACGCCCCCTCACGTGTGGCGAACTTTCAAGCCTAACACGTGGACAACACATATTGGGTGACGTGGGAGCACATGTGGCCGTTGGGCCCAACACGTGAAGCCTTGCTCTGATACCATGAAGTAAGTTGAGGTTCCACCCCAAAACCAATTGGCAATGGGGGGAGTAGCCCAACAACTTATAAACCCAGGCTTGGTCCCTTAACTTTTCAATGTGGGACAAATACTCTCAACACCCTTCATTAGTTCTGACTAGTGATATGTTTCAAACAGGAGACCCGTCATCATTAAAATACAAGGCAGGAGATGCAGAGGCAAGAAAGGCCGAGCTTGTGCTTGTGGTCTTCTTTGATTGTATTTTATTTAATAGTTTATATGTTATTTTGGTTGATGAATTTATTGTTTCCTCTTATAATTGCAATTTCAGTCATATGATTCTTTTTGTTTACATGATTTCTTATATATTTATGCTTGAAATATGTGTACTGAATCATATCTGGAACAGACCCGTCGTTTTGGTGATTAACGACAACATTCTAATTTTTTTATAAAGGCGATGATTATAGCATCCTAGTAAAAATGTGGGTTCCATTAGGATATCGTAATAACTACCCGAAGGCGGGTGTGGTGGTCAATGACCATGAGACTATGTCGATCAAGTTGTGTCATCCGTATGTCGACGCTAGAACTGGTGGTCTTGTACAAGAGGGGCATGAGCAAGAGATAGAATTGAGAGATGAGGAAGAGAGGTGATTGCGGTGGACGGAACAAGAGAGGAAGGAGCAAGTGATGCAAGAAACAGGGGCATGATGAAGGTAGGAGATGCAAAGGCAAGAGAGGTCGATGTTGGGCTTGTGGTCTTCTTTGATTGTATTTTGTTCTACAGTTTATATGTTGTTTTGGTTGTGGAATTTATTGTTCCATTTTATAATTTCAATTTCAGTCACATGATTCTTCTTGTTTAGGTGATTTCTTATGTAAGGATTCTTCTTATATATCTATGTTTGCAATATGTATACTAAATAATATTAAAGCATTTTATTTAATCAATCATATATAAGTAAATTTATGTAATAATCGTATTTATGGTAAAATAAATAGAGTAAACTTGGTATGATTAGAATGGGTTGTAACTGCTTTTTTGAGAGCATCTAGCTAAAACAACATTCCGTACTCGGGATAACATATGATGAGGATCCTCAGCGATGTCGTCCATTTCTCTCGAGTAGATTCACTAGTAACCCAAGCAATAGCATTGAGAAGGAATTTCTCGAGTATTTAGATACTTGAAAGGAACAATTGATTTATGGATAACATTATCATGGTTTTCCTTACGTTTTTGTTCACTCGTTTTGATTTAGTTTCTGTGATAGTAGGGTAAAATTCCCCATTAACCTGAAAACAATTTGTGGTCAACAAGTCAACTTTCTCTGATGTGCGAGCGTGCCATTGTTAGCAGGAAGGAACCCTAACAGACTTATGAAAAATGAATAACTTGAGCCCCAAGTTTCTGACTTTAAATAAGTGATTGTGAATTTGGGTGAGGAATATCTCCCAAGTACGTTCTTTTCTTGCCTCAGATTGGTGAGGACTTCACAATTTATCACAGGAACAAGAACTAGTAGTTCTGGCCAACATACAAGTTGGAAGATAAATCAAACTGTTTGAAATAAAAACTACCTATTGCATGGTATTAAAACAAAAGAAAAGCTGCCAAGTCTTGAAGAACAAAACATTGGACTTTGACTTTTGCATGATTTGGTGAATCAGGCTGGACTGGATATATCTATATTGGAATTGCACGTCAGTATTTTCAACTAATGAAGTTCAGCCGAAATCGATACCAATGTTGAGATTGGCAGAGCTTTAATCTGTTTTGGCCATGGAGAGGCTTGCTGGATGGGCAGAATTGATATTTCTTCAGTCTGGATTGGTCTAAAAATGGCTGGATTGATGATTGTTTGACAGGACCCGACCCAAATTCCACTTTGGAATCCGAGCCAAAACCTGTACGTTTCCGACACCTGGAAGTGCCGAGCACAAATGACCTAATTGCCATTCTATTCAAATTTCACTTTAAATTGGGGTTTGACTTCTGCCGAAAATTCAGCAGAGTCTCCCCTAAAATTAGATCAATCCCAAACTTACACCTATCAGACAAGCATATAAATATACACCAACTGTCAGCATACAAATAATTACGTACCAACAGCTAGACATGTGTTCTAGGGCAATATCAGAGCATCTATACAGAAAAGATTGTAAGTATAATTTAATTATACAAATCCCTACAATGGCAAAAGACGTGGCGGAAGGTGAACTCGGCCCGGTGGTGGCGCAAAATATTAAAAGGGTGAGTGGATCAAAAATAATGTTTTAGAAAATAATATATGAACGTACTAACCCCTCTGTAAAAATAGTTATAAAACTAAATCATTTCTTTTTATATATAACTCGATCCTGGAATCAATGCAATCGTATATATATATATAATCAATCACACATTTAATTAAACATTAATTACTTGAAAGCATTGAAATCAACTTTAGTCTACCACCTAGGTGTACCCATTTATTATTCCGTCAATTCCTTGTAATCCGTCAATTCCTTTAGTTTCCGTCAATTTCATTTTTGTGCCACTAGAGTGACACGTCGTAGCAGGTCTCGGTGACACAAAGTTAACCCAAGCCGCAACCATAGCAGAGTTCAGGGGACACTTGGTCGGCCTGATCGCAATACTAGCTAGACTCAGGGAACACTGGGCCCACCTGAGCTGCACTTCTAGCACCACACGGTTCGAGCATCCCCGAGACTCATGGGGCTATGTCAAGCATGTTGACCTACTCGAAGGCAACTGGATGTCCGTCGCGGCATCAATAATACCGAAGGCAACTAGATGTCCGTAGACATCTTTATAACCAAAGGCAACCATTTAAATCCGAAGGCAACATATTATCGAAAGCAAGCTTTATTAATCTTGGGTACCTGTGGTGGTTTCTAAGAAAATATAGTTTCAAAAATAATTTAACGAGAAATAAAATAAATTCTTATTTATCCGTTAACTCTCCTGCCATTTTATCTGTTAATTATCTAAAATTCTAGTATGCCAAAATCTCTAGGCACTCTCCCCTCGGCAGCATATAAAATATAAAAATAAAACATATAAAAGCGATAAATCAAGTTATTAAAACTCTGATCAATGAATAAACTCATTCAAGATCAAATAATGAAAATAATTTGCATAAATCATTTATAAAACAAATAGTCCACTCACAGGCTGGACCCTTTGAAGGTCCCTCCTGCGGGTCACCTGGTGTCTGGGTGCCTGAATAACCATTATGAATATTTTATTAATAGATCTGCTCAAGAAAATAATATTAAAATAAAAACCCTGACCCCCGACTCCTAAAAGTGCGTGCGCAACTTTCTAGGTCATTCCTATGCCCACATTAGCTTTCTCTCAGTGGGCACGATTTAAAAGTACCTAGGGACTCAAAAGCGATAAAGTCCCAAAAAGTCAACTTGGGACCCCATGAGGTCCACGACCTCAGAATTCTGATCCGATCATTCCTAGAGGCTCCACTAGGCCTGGGACACATGTCCCAAAAGTTTGGTCTCGAATTAGACGGTCGGATTGCTCACGATCGCACGATTCGGACTGACAAACGATTTTCGTAAACCTAGCCTTAGGGTAGGCCTTTTCAAAGTATCCGGAATCCGATTGACGATCTGTTCTGAATCCTACACGATCCTGCAATTACCTATATCGACCTATTCAAGTTTGACTACGATCCAATGGTCCAAACGTATTGAACCCGAAAACGCACACTATGCGAGATCCGTTCGAGGTTCAAACGTTATCTGAAAATGAGATCCGTAAACTCCTACGTGCTCAAGAGGACACGAGAATTGTTCTGGGACCAAGAGTGGCCCCTGTTAAAAGGTCCACGTGCCGGCCACTCGTGGGGTGTGCCTAACAATTTCTGGTGGCCGGATTTTCTCCAAATTGTCGGCCCAAACTCCTATCCTAGGTAATATACCCTATTTGGAACCACTTTTGTTCTTGGATTATGGCCAAAAAGTGGCCGGACGTAGCTGAAATCGGTGACGTAAAACTGGCAGAAACTCAACTAGAAAATTAACCCCTCAAACCTCAAAATCTTTCAAAACCTATCAAACCACCAGCTAGAACATGAAAATCAGTCGAAATTCTGCGAAACTGACGACGAACGGAGCCGACGAAATTCTGTCAAAGCTGACGGGATTTTCTGGTTTTTCCCGCGAAACCAGGGCAGCAGGAGGTCGGGGAAGACGTCGAATGGGCTGCCGGGGTAACGCCGGTCAAGTCTTGACCGGTCCGGCGCGATGTGGTGGCAGCTGGAGGTGGCTTGGTGATCGGCTGGAGCAAGGAGAAGGCGGGGAGGGGTTTGCGCGAGGGAGAAGAGAGTGGGGAGAGAGAAGGGGTGATCAGATTTTAAAATATGATTTTCTCCAAAATTATTATTTTTCCCTTTTTCGTATTTTGCTCTTATTTTCCTCGTTACAAGTCCGATTTGAGTCCACTACGTGTCTACGGACTCGTTTCGTCACGCTCTACGCAACGGTAGAAGTGAATTTCCAAAATTTCTTCTTGGTCAAAAAGTTAACTTAAAACCTAATAAAATATTCTAAGGGTATAATTGTCTTTTCCTCTCTTAAATTATTAATTAAATATTAATTAAGGTCTGGGTTGTTACATTGTTGATCTGGAGCTGCACCACAGTATATGTTCTGCTTGATCAACCAAGAGCTATTTTGGCAATTCTGAGCACTCGACAGCGTCCTTGTAAATCTTTTGAGGTTTTCATATTGTGAAAAACCCGAATTCTGTTTGATTTGGCCTAAGCTGAACCAAATTTGTAACAAGGGAAGTCTTGTTTTCTTTGTGGATTATTTCTTTCGATTGAAATGACCTAAGTTCTTGCTGTTTCACTTGAGGGTTGGATGAATTTTCAAACTGAATGGCTTGATTGCTTTAGAGTCTGAAGGCTTTTGAGATTTGAATGACTTTGTTCTTTTGAATTTGTCAATATAATTTGGGAGTTTTTGTTTTGATTGATTTTTTGGCTGTCCTCCAATCTATTCACCTCCTCTCATATTTATAGAGAACTCTGGAATAAGGGTTTTTATTTTTTAATCTTTAATACTGGGTGGTAGATCTTTCAAAAAGATTTTCCTTTTCCAATGCCACAAAAAGGGGAAGTTATTATTCTGGCAAAGAAGAACCATCAACAGACTTTAGCTTCGGCTTCTTTTCTTGCTTTTTTGGGGAACAACTCTCTTGTCTCCTATTTTATTTCTTGAAAAACCCATCATGTTCCAATGTAGAGCACTCTATGGGTGTAGAAGGGCAACATGGCCGTGCTTTCCTTATGGCATTTTGAATGGTTTATGAAGAGTGTTCTTCTGGTTAACCTGTTTCCATTAACTCCCCATCACTTTCTCAATTGGAAATTTTGACTTTCAACGTCACATGGGCCTCCTCTTTTGGAAAAAAGATCTTCCAAAAGATCTGCCTTAATTTGAATTGAGATCAACGGTAATGATCAAATTCTTTGGGCTTTTGGAGATCTTTGAAACTGGGCCATTTTTCTTGATTAGCAACTAGTTAGTCTGGAGTAAATCACCTTCTTTATCGCAGTTGATCTTTAATTTGTGATTTTTATTTTTGCTAATTGATCTTTAAGGGTCTAGGCCTCTAAAACCATTTAGGCTGATCTCTGTCTTTTAAATCAAAGCCCAAAACTTCTTCTTCTGATATGGGCCAATTTTAATTGGGCTGGCATGTGGAATTTAGGCCCAAACAGTTTTAGAAGGATATAGTGATGCTAGCTAAAACACTGATATGGAATTAAATTAACAACTGAGTGGATATATATCCATGATAGAGGAGCAATTTCTTGGGGATCCAAGAAACAAGCGTGCATTTCACACTTGACTGTGGAATCAAAGTTGATTGCACTAGCTTTTAAAGATGGTGAATGGCTAAGAAATTTGGTAATTGAAATTCCATTGTGGAAAAAGTCATTCCTCCTATTACTATCTATTGTGATAGTCAAGGAACCCATGCTTGCGGTACGAGTAAGATGTATAATAGAAAGTCAAGGCATATCGGTAATTAGACACAATTATATAAAACAACTCGTTCGTGATGGAGTAATTAGTGTAACATATGTTAAATCAATAGAGAATTTGGCAGATCCTTTGACGAAAGGACTTGCATGTGAGATGGTTTATAAAACATCAAAAGGAATGGGACTAAGGTCTATTAAATAACAATCACCTCGATGGGAACAAGTCGAATAAGTGGTTATGTTGGATTTCGAAAAATAATAGAGTTCCATTCACAGGTGTTATATATTAATTCTAGCAAAAGGACACATGTCTAATGGAGGTTGAGTTTGTACTCTTGATTTGTATGTAACATAATGCAAGAATCACTACTACAAAATAGTTAAACCACGACACAAAATAGACGATGGTGCATCTTAAAACCATCGTTATGTTTTAAAAGACGACGATGTTTTTAAAACCGTCATGATATATCATCTTATACACTACTAGCATTAGATTGATTTTTAAAAGACGACGCTTGTTTGTGACAAGCGTCGTCTTTTAAAACACGCTGAACAAAAAAAAGGCCACTTGATTTTTAAAAGACAATGCTTATTAGTGACAAGCGTCGTCTTTTAAAAATCAAGTGGCCTTTTTTTGGTAAAGACAGGGTTTTTTTTGAAAGAACTGCGTCTATTATATGTAAAGATGACGGTTTTTAAAAAAAAAAAAAGGGTCGTCTATTATGAAGTAAAGATGACGTTTTTTTTTAATTTTAAAAAGGTCGTCTATTATATCTAAAGATGACGGTTTGTTTTAAAACAGGGTTGTCTATTATGAAGTAAAGAGGATGGTTTTTTTTAATAAAAGTTGTCTATTATATGTAAATATGACGATTTTTTTTTTTAACAGGGTCGTCTATTATGAAGTAAAGATGATGGTTTTTTTTTTTTAAACGGTTGTCTATTATATGGAAAGACGACAGTTTTTTAAAAAAGCCGTTGTCTATTATATGTAAAGACGACGGTTTTTTTGAAAGAAATGTCGTCTATTATATGTAAAGATGATGGGTTTTTTTTTTAAAATGTCGTCTTTTAAAACACGCTAAAAAAAGGCCGCTTAAGTGAATTCACGCTCGACAAATTTTCAAATTTTCCCCCGTCTTTGAAAACCTTATCTCTCATTAACAAGCGTCGTCTTTTAAAACACGCTAAAAAAATACCGCTTAAGTGAATTCGCGCTCGATAAATTTTCAGATTTTCCTCTGTCTCTGAAAACCTTATCTCTTCCTCCTTGAAACCCTCCTGAGCTTTCTAAAACACCCTCATGAAAGGTTTGATTTGAAAGTCACCTAATCTCTCAATACCCTTCTATATCTTGCTAGTGAATTCTGGATTAGTCTCTTTGCGTTTCTGGTATGTTCCTTGTCTCCCTGATTTCAGATTTTCTGTCTCTCTTGATTTGTCTGGTTTGTTTACATTTTGTTTTTCTGGTTTCTTTTTAGATTTTCTCATTTGGTTCTCATGAGATGAGGAGGAAGCTTGCAGATTTATAACTTTTTATTTTGTAGGTTTTGCAGGTTCTTAGGAGATGTTGAAAATTTGTTACCTTCTCTTTTCACCATCATTTTATTTATATATTTTTCCTTTTGCAGGTTCTCGATGGTCTTTTTTATACTCATTTTACAAGTTTTCTATGGAAATATGGTCCAATGGTAAAATTTCTTTTCCACCTAATTTTATATGTTTATAATCTTAGCTTTTTTTTCTATCTTTGTCATTTTGATTTATTTACATGGATGGTGGAGGAGACTTCAGTTGTGCATCATTTGTATGTTTGGATGAGGAAGGCTTGGATTAGGAGTATGTAGGTCTTGTTAGGAAAAGATTGTACTACTTAATTGGTAGGAATTATGTTTGTTGTAGAATAAAGATTGGTTAACTATGCAATAACTATTGAATCTTCAAGTTTTATGAAAGAAACTATTTTTGAGTGTATATATTCATTAATAAAGCATTATGGTTGGTTTTCCAGTTAAAATCATTGTATAGCATCATATGAAATAAAAAAGAACTAAAATGTAGCAGTTTGGGAATTTATTAGACGACGGTTTTCATGATAAATCATGGTCTTTACAGATAATTAACGACGGTTTTTATAAACCAACCGTTGGCTTTATAGATAATCAACAACGGTTTTCATAAAACAATTGTCGTCGTAACCTACAATCCACAACGGTTTTCATAAAAAACCATCATCTTAACCTACAATCCACGACGATTTTAATAAAACCATCGTCTTTCCTCATATAATTAACGATCTTTACCTCTAAACAACGACGATTTTCTTTAAAAACCATCGCCTTTACAGATAAACAACGACGGTGAAAAGTCGTCGTAGTTTGACACTCAAAAAGATGGTGGACGATTTAACGACGGTTTTCAAAGCATTACAACGCCGGTGGATCCCTGTCGTCTATTTCATTTTTTGTAGTAGTGAAAGTAAAGACAATGACATCCTAGATAGACTTACCTATATAAGTAAGGAGGTTTGGCCGCTTCCAAAAGAGAAAAAGACCTTTCTCTAGGATTCCTTATGAAACAGGATATGTGCATGGCCATAAAAGCGATGATTTAAGAATTATTAGAGAAATCCAAAATAAATATGTTATGTGTATCCAGCTACTCATACAAAGCTATTCAAATTTTCTCGTGGATGATCTACCAATGTGAATTTGAAGGAGATCAAATCCATCTCAAAATCTCCCAATAAATCTCAAATGCATTCCAAAATTCTTAGAATGACTCTAAATGCTGTCAAATGTCTCAAAGACACAAGTTTTAAATTAGTGGGTCATACTGATCGGTGCATAATTACATATCATTTTGTACCCTTTTAACTTATGATTTGGTTATGTTTTTTAGTTAAACTTGTGCTTTTAATAAGTTTTGTGCTTGTTTCAGTGTTATAAGCTTGAGACTCACTAATTGCATTTTGGAGACAAATTAGCTCAAAACGGTGTCTGCAGATCAACCAACTTCACGGATTGGACTGTACTTGCTCAAGAAGAACCAGATAATTAGCCATACATCATTGGAAATCTACGGAAGTCTATTTTCTGTAGAATTTTACGGTTCATAATTCCGAGTCTTCTAGAGAAAGTTATACATGTTTTGGCAACTTAAGGTCAAATTCGGCAGCATCTGCGTTACGGGGACAAAAATCACATTTGAAGGCCTTCCCGATTTTTCCTTGAGTTGGGCTGCATATGCTTGGAAATATAATTCAAAGAGCTTCAAGATACATATTTTTTCAGATTTTTCAGGATGTAGCCACAAGCCCAAAACGAGCCCACAAGCTGGCTGCAATGCATTGTCATGCATGACATATGCATGATGAAGTGTTGTTGATTGTGGGAAAGTTTGGTGAAGCATATTCAATACCTATAATTGAGTGGAATTTTGCAGCAGCCAAATGTGCCAAAAGATGATGAAGTGGGAGTTGCAACACTAAGCCTAAAGACAAGAGGAATTGTTTTCAAATGCAATTGTGTGTTAGGTTAAGTTGGTGAATTAAGTGTAGTGTGTTAGGTGAAGTTAGTGTGTTTACATAACTCAATTGTATAATTCAGATTTTCAACCTCCTTAGGCCTATAAATAGTGAGGTTTCCTAAGCTTGTAAACACACCCCAAGGGGGGAGCTCTTAGTTTCCTTAATGTTTTCTTAGTTGTAATTTATTTTTCTTGTAATTTACATTCTTTCTTCTTGTTTTGTTTCTTTTGGTTTCATTTTTGTTTTGTGTAGGAAAACTGAACAGGATCATTCAATCACCAATCCCTGTGGAATCGACCTCGCACTTAAAACATGAAATTGTCTAGTTATATACAAAAAATAAAAATAATAAAAAGTAGGAAAACCAAATAGAATCAAACAATGTTACCGATCCCCGGCAACGGCGTCAAAAACTTTTTGTGTAGATTTCAGCTGTACCAAAATTGATTCAACTGCATCCTCAACTTGTGATACTCGCAAGTGCACGAGCCGTTCGGTAGTATAGCATATGTAAGTGCGAGGTCGATTCCACAGGGATTGGTGATTGAATGATCCTGTTCAGTTTTCCTACACAAAACAAAAATGAAACCAAAAGAAACAAAACAAGAAGAAAGAATGTAAATTACAAGAAAAATAAATTACAACTAAGAAAACATTAAGGAAACTAAGAGCTCCCCCCCTTGGGGTGTGTTTACAAGCTTAGGAAACCTCACTATTTGGTTTTCCTACTTTTTATTATTTTTATTTTTTGTATATAACTAGACAATTTCATGTTTTAAAGTTAATGACGTTAATTGACAAGTTGTGTTTGTAGTCCAACGGACAAGGACAATTGCCTGACAAGCAAGAGAACTGGGTTTGAGTCCCAGCTTACACAACACAAAAAAAAGATTCAAGTAGCATGTTGATTATTGCTAGTTTCTGGTTTCATTCACTTGCTCTTAATTAAATATCTTGTTCAAGTTTACATAAACACCATATGACTCTTGGACTTATTAGTGAATGAATGGGTAGATATTGAAGACAAACACCATGTTTAAATTCTACTTGGTTCTTTATTGTTCTTCTTGTTCTTAATGGGTTCGGAATTTGTGTTTAGACTAAACACCATAGCTAAATGCTTTTTCTGAATACTTGATTAAAACCACACACCATATGGATAATCATATTTGAGAAAGAACGAACTTCATAAACTAGTTTAATTTACTTTGTTGCTTGTTGCTTTGAAGCATGAAATTGGATGTGTGTTGATTTTCCTTTTATTTCCTAACCCTTTTAATTTCATTTCAAGTTTGTGTGTTTGTTTTAGCAATTTATGATAGCTTAATAAAAATGGAGAGAGATGGCAACCTCAATCATAAGAATGGGAAGTGTGGAGCAGTGGGAGAAGTCGCGACCTCCAAGTGCATCCATGCTCGAGCCTAATCGCTTCAAGGGGGAGCATTTCAATCCTTTCTCTTTACTTGTTATTATTTTAAATTTCTTTTTCTTTTTTATTAAAAAAAAAGTAAAAAAAAGTAAAATTAAAAATTAAAAAAATTAAAAAAGATTTTTCATATGAGCTGACTTATGGTAACTCCAGGAAGCACTTCCGTCAATACATTGTCTAGGAGTTCTTTAGGCGACACCTTCGGTGTCTAAGAAGTTTGGGTTTTAAGAGGGACCATTGTGACCCCTCCAACCTTCCCGGATCCCCTGGCTGTGTTTTCTGAGGCCCTTAACTGGTTATCCATGAGTTGCTTGTATATTTGTGTGTTTAAAAAAAAAATTAAAAAAAATTAAAAATTAAAAATTAAAAATTGAAATTTGAGTTTTTATTTTTCCTTGTAAATTGCAATTTGGAATTTCTTTATTTTCTTTTTTCTTTGTGTGGTCAGTTTGTTGTAAATAATAATAAATTTTTTTTGGAACTTTTTTGTTTTCTTTTTTTGTTTTGTTAAGTTAATTTATGTATTTATTTACGTGGTGTGGTTAGTTAGTTTATTTCTGAGTGTTAAAAACATATTTTATTTCAAACACTGCATTAAAAACAAAAAAAACAAAACAAAAAAAAAACAAAAAAACAAAAAACATCCAGGTAAATTAAAAAAAAAAAAAAACAAACAAACTTCTTCTTCTTTTTCTTCTTCTTCTTCTTCTTCTTCTTCTTCATCTTCATCATCATCATGGCTTACCTCTATTGTCTCGTACTTGTAGAATCTCCAGCAGCTCCACATGGTCCTCATTTTTCTCTCAGGACTTCCACGTGCTGATTGGCACGGTGAGAGCCGCTTCTGCAAGTCCGCAACCATAGCCTTCAAGGAAGCTACTTCCTCGCTCAATGCGGCACACTCCCGTGTCCTCGCCAGTAATCGCATGCCCAAATTGGTAGCCGAGACCGCATGGAGCACCGTTAAATTGTGGGACTCCTCCACTACAGCCTTGTCGGACCTCTGTGCCACATGCAGGTGATCCCTGCTGATGTGAGTTTACTGCCAATCATGCTGCCCAGGAGCACTGCTCTGTTCGGCACCGCTTCAAAAAAGTTCGGCATTACCTCAGCAAAGTTTGAGGCCGTACCGTGATGATATGTGGAGTTTGGGAAGACAGGGTTTGGAGGAGCCCTTATCTGTGCATTCGGTGGTGCAAGTGAGAGCTCAAGGTTGAGATCATCAAGGTGAGTGCATGATGATGCCATTTGTTTTGCTTCTGAATTTTTTGATGTTTTTCCTTGAGTTTGCAGGAAGAAATGTTGGGTATCATCCGCTTGCAGAGATGTGGTTTAAATAGGCATATGCTGATAGAGAGAGCCAACACCATTTCGGATTTCCCGGGCATGCTCGACCTAATCGCTTCAAGGGGGAGCACCTTTACTTTCACTTTACTTTTCTTTTTTCCGTGTTTTTTGGTGTTTTATATTTTTGCCCGTTACTTTCATTTTTTTTAGTGCTTTGTGTTTTTACCTTTCCCTTTCCGCTATCACCTTTGTCTTATTTTAGTTAGGGAAATGTGTTTTCTTTTCCGTTTGTCGTCTTTGTTTTATTTTAGTTGGGAAGTGTGTTTTCTTTTTCTTTTTCTTTTTCTTTTTTTTTTCTGCTACCTTACTCTTTTATTTCCGAAACAAAATAACGAAAAAAAACAAAAACAACAAACAACAAAAAAATAAAATAAAAACAACAATAGTTCAGGAGAAATCATTTCTTCAGCGCTAGGTGTCTCGACCATAGGAGCTTTGAGTTTGGCCCTCTGGCTGTCCTCTTCGGGGCTTCACGTACAGCCTCTTGGGGCTCACCACTTGAGTCCCCAAAGATCGCAATCTTAGCTTGAGCATAACTACTCTCGCGATCTGCTTGCTTGCGTTTACCGAGTCGGTCTAGGTCCTCCAGCTGCTTTCGCATGTCGCGAGAATACAACTCTACCATCTTTGATAGGCTTTTATTCTCGTCCCGCAATACTTCTAGCTGTGTCGATTCACCTCCACTATCCTTGCCCTCTCCCGTTTCAAGCTTTTTATAGCACTCTGACACTCTTCAACCATACTTCCCTCCGCCGCCAACTGACCTTTCAGAATCTCTACCTCATGGGACTTCGCAGTAGGCGATGACCCAAACTTGCAACACATGCTGGACTCTGCACGCTCAGTGCCAGGGCATCACTCGTGACCCGGTTGTCATCCCTTGTCCCGAACACACGTATATCTTTAGGAGTTACTAAATTTCTGCCAACTCCAATGGCAACATCGTTGTCCAGGAGTATTGAGTCATTGACAGTCACAGGCCCCCTTGCGGAGGCAAAGTAGAGTACCCATACCTGGTGCCGCCCTTGACCCCATGTCTAGTCGGTGGAGCTAGGTAGAGATCCAACGAAAATGGGTAGGAAGAGGCCATTTGATTTCTCACTTTTTTTCTTTTTCTTGCTTCTTTTCTCTTTTGTGTTTTTGAGTTTGTGTGTTTTCCCTTCTTTTTCCTTCTTATAGACATAGTCTTTGACAAACCCTAGCCATTGCAGCGTGCTAAGCATTTTCCTAATCTCCAGCAGTCCTTGAGTCCCACAACCTCCTCACTTTCCAACCATACCCAACTCATTTATCACGACGTGTCTTTTCTTAACGGACGCGTTCAGGAAAGTCTTTGCGCCTTTCCATGAGCCCGTAATTTCTGCTTGTGAAATATGCGGTGCTTCTATCTGCGACGCGTGTCTCGCTCAGTCTCCCGTGACTAACCAAGATACGACATTAGGGACCACGTGCTCTCTTTTCAGAAAT
This sequence comes from Prunus fruticosa, assembly GCA_018703695.1. Classification (NCBI taxonomy): domain Eukaryota; kingdom Viridiplantae; phylum Streptophyta; class Magnoliopsida; order Rosales; family Rosaceae; genus Prunus; species Prunus fruticosa. The sequence goes on from CM031922.1 coordinate 17,966,717, forward strand.
CCCGCTTTTGCACTCCCAATTCACGTTTCATCTTAAAAATAAAATAAAAATAAAATAAAAAAATTCAAAAGAAAAAAAAAAGTTTCTTTTTATTAAATTTAATAAAATATATAAATAAAAACGTGTGGACTTCGGATTTCCTTTTGGGTCGGTTTTTCACCTTATTTGGGTTTCAAGGTGGGTTAATTTCATTGTGCGCTTTGGGCTTCAATTTTTATTTATTTTTTTTTTGGGTTTTAGAATTGTGTAATTAGGGTTTACTGTTTAATTTTTTTCGTTTGTTTATTTGTTTGTTTTTGTAATTTATTTTTGTAATAATAATTTTTTTTTTTTTGTGATTTATATTTACTTTAGTACCTTTCATTTCTTGTTATGACATTGTTTGTGGCTAATTTTTAAACATTGAGGACAATGTTCATTTCTAGGTTTGGGGGTATTGGAGTTTAGCAAGTAAATTTGGTTTGTCTTTTAAAATATTTATAAAAAAAAAATGTTTTTGCTTGTTTTTTTTTTTTTTTAATTTTGAGTCCTGTTTGTTTTGTTTTGTTTTTGAGTCACTTTCCGAACACATATGAAGATATTGTGATAAATGTTGCATGACTTAAATGAAAATTGGAAAAAATTTATTAAAGAAAAAAAAAGAGTAAAAATTTAAATTGAAATAAATAAATAAATAAATAAATTTGGCATTGTTCTAGCATGATATGTTCGAAACCTTTGCACTTGCCATTTGTTTCATAATTTTCCAAATAAAGGATTTGCATGATCTAAAGAATTGTATGAAGCATAAATTAGACTTATATAACCAACCATATAAAGTGAGCCTTTGAGCCTTGTACTTCAATTCATGAGTGTTATATTCATACTCTTATTTTCTTGTCATCTAAGTTGTTGTTTGATCTCATTATTCATTGATTTGGTTGAACACTTAAAAGTCATTCATTCATGTGCAATTTGACTTCATGACATTTAAAGAAATGATATTAAGGCCTTCTTTGGATCGTTTGTGCCTTTCAAGCTAACCTTATGCATGCTTATGCATGATTTTCCATTGTTAACCATTTTGAGCCTACATGTAAACCTTTTCTTTCATTTACCAATTTTATTTCCTCACCTTAGCCCGAAAAACAAATATTTACCTTTCTAAGGAACTCATGAGCTTTAATTGGGATGTGTTTTTCATACTAGGTTTGGGAAGAGGTGTTACATTTCAAAAAAAAAAAATCACACAATTGGTGAAAGAAAAGAGAAAAGTGGTGGTTGATTGAAAATCCATTTTTTTGGGCCTTCAAAATAAATTGGTGGTTGTTCAATAAAGGAGTGAATCATTGTAATGAAGGTATAAGGAGTTTTGATCATGTAAAAATAAATTAACATTGTGATGATTCGAAGTCTTGTAAACAATTGTTTTATGCTCTTATATTTTGAGTTCCTTGGACTTTGTTTTATCCATACCCTTCATTTCTTACTCACCTTACACCCTTGGCCCCATTACAACCTATGATAAAGACCTAAATTGATCTTAAATGTCATGTGGTTGAATTGCATACATTTTTCTACTTTTAAGTGTTTGGCATCCTTCTTGAGATCATATTAATGCAAGTTCTTCATCTTTCTATTTTGAGTTAAGTCCTTATGGTTTAACTCTAATCTCATATTTATAACTGAGTGTTGCATTGTAACCCTCTTCCGAGTGATTCATTTGTGAGAGGACAACTTTGGTGAGATTTGAAGTTGAACTTGTGCTTTGTATGATTTTTGAAATTGTGTGAAAACTAAGATTGTGAATTTGTTGCATTTGGCTATCACACTACCACACTTTGAGCATGTTGTGTTTTGAACTTTGCCACTTTGTGAATAATGTCTAAAATTGAGCTTTTGTTGTTAAAACTTTTGAGTCATGTGCATGAGTCATTTCTCTTCAAAAATATTTGGGAAGATTGTTTTGAGTTTTATTTTTGTTTTGTTTTTATTTTTATTTTTGTTTTTGCTTTTATTTTTGTTTTTGTTATTTTGCTTAAGGACTAACAAATCTAATAAGTTTTCTAACCATTTTGTTTTGTAGAGTTAGAAAAACGTTTGTGGGTATTGATTTGTTAAACCCTCAGGAGACACAACTCCTCCTACTAGGGATACCTAGAGGTTTAAAGGCTTGTTGCATACGCTCAATGCAATCGAGTTACCTACAAAAGTGGTCTAATTAACTTCTTATTTGTTTTTTATCTTTGTTTTCCTTTTGTTTTGCTCGAGGACTAGCAAAATCTAGGTTTGGGGGTATTTGATCGGTGCATAATTACATATCATTTTGTACCCTTTTAACTTATGATTTGGTTATGTTTTTTAGTTAAACTTGTGCTTTTAATAGGTTTTGTGCTTGTTTCAGTGTTATAAGCTTGAGACTCACTAATTGCATTTTGGAGACAAATTAGCTCAAAACGGTGTCTGCAGATCAACCAACTTCACGGATTGGACTGTACTTGCTCAAGAAGAACCAGATAATTAGCCATACATCATTGGAAAGCTACGGAAGTCTATTTTCTGTAGAATTTTACGGTTCATAATTCCGAGTCTTCTAGAGAAAGTTATACATGTTTTGGCAACTTAAGGTCAAATTCGGCAGCATCTGCGTTACGGGGCCAAAAATCACATTTGAAGGCCTTCCCGATTTTTCCTTGAGTTGGCCTACATATGCTTGGAAATGTAATTCAAAGAGCTTCAAGATACATATTTTTCCAGATTTTTCAGGATGGAGCCACAAGCCCAAAACGAGCCCACAAGCTGGCTGCAATGCATTGTCATGCATGACATATGCATGATGAAGTGTTGTTGATTGTGGGAAAGTTTGGTGAAGCATATTCAATACCTATATTTGAGTGGAATTTTGCAGCAGCCAAATGTGCCAAAAGATGATGAAGTGGGAGTTGCAACACTAAGCCTAAAGACAAGAGGAATTGTTTTCAAATGTAATTGTGTGTTAGGTGAATTAAGTGTTGTAAGTTGGTGAAGTGAGTGTGGTAGGTAAACCTATTGTATAATTCAGATTTTCACTTCCCCTAGGCCTATAAATAGGGAAGTTCTCTAAGCTTGTAATCACACCCCAAGGGGGGAGCTCTCAAACACTTCTCTAGAGCTCCCTTCCCTTCTCTCCCTCAAATTCTCTTAGTTTCCCTTTTGTAGTTCTCAATTGTTGTAATAAGATCATTCTACTAAATTTTCTTTCTTCTAAATTCTCCAAACACTTCTTTATTCTCTTTCAAATTCTCTAAAGTCTCCATGTCTCAAACATTTCACAAACACCTTTCTCTTCCTTCTCCAAGTTCACAAACACCTTTCTCTTCTCCAAACACTTTCCAAACACTTTCTTCTCCCTTCTCAAAGCTCTCAAACACTTTTCTTCCAAAATCCTCAAGTTTCTCAAACATATTCTCTTCAAAAGTCTCCATGTTCTTGAAACACTTCTTAAACACATTCTCTTCCAAACATTCTCCAATTCCTCAAACACACGTCTCTTCTCTTCCAAAATCCTCAAAGCTCTCAAACACTTCCTTTCTTCCAAAAGTCTCCAAATCTCTCAAACACTTTCTTCTCCCTCCTCAAAGTTCTCAAACACTTCCTTTCTTCCTCAAAGTTCTCTTAGTTTCCTTAATGTTTTCTTAGTTGTAATTTATTTTTCTTGTAATGTACATTCTTTCTTCTTGTTTTGTTTCTTTTGGTTTCATTTTTGTTTTGTGTAGGAAAACTGAACAGGATCATTCAATCACCAATCCCTGTGGAATCGACCTCGCACTTACATATGCTATACTACCGAACGGCTCGTGCACTTGCGAGTATCACAAGTTGAGGATGCAGTTGAATCAATTTTGGTACAGCTGAAATCTACACAATACATACTTACCCATTAAATTTTTTGGAACTACTTCAATTTGATCCTTTCAAAGGGTACATTGGCAGTTTAGGCTCAATCTAGATGCAATTGAAATCAAATCAATTCCAAACAAAATCTCTAGTTTATCCTAATTAACCAAATTTGCTCCAAATACAATTCCAGATTGAATCTTTAGTTTCTCCACCCAAATTCACTCAAACACTTTCCAAACAAATGAAATCCAATTGAAACTTTCTTTTCAACAAGTCATTCACTCATTGCAATTCTTAGAACTACAAGTGGCTTGATTCCAAAGAAGAATACGTAGGTAACCTATGATTCGAACTTAAGAACAACTGCAGAACCAACACATTCTATATGCTTTCTTAATGGTAGAATCAAAAGGTGTTCACTTGTAACAAGGGATTGCAATTAAGAGACAATTCATCTCAAATGGGCAAACCTAAATTAATAAAACCTCATTGGGAGACTCGCATTTTTCCTTAACGTACATAATTTTTGGCACGCCCAACAGGATCTAGTATGCTTTTCATCTGCATTCATAAAGTGTCTAATCTTATTTGTTTTGTGATTGCCTCATTGCTATATATAAAAAATGTTGGAATTTTTGTAAGTATTTCAAAATACAAATTATTTTATTACTTATTTTATGTTGAACTTATTTTTCCAGATTTTTGAGTGGTTTGATTACTTCTTTAAAATTGCAATTATTTTGTATATTTATAAAATTTATGACCTGATACTTTTATATTAATTTTGAGGCCCGTTAGCTTTGTCGGTTTTGATATCTCCTCTTTGGTTTTAATTGAGTGATTACCCTTACTTTTTACATCAATTTATTTTATCATTTAAATAAGTTAAATGTCTTTGGTTTACAATAGTTGCTGAAGGTTTTGATTCCAATCTTTATTGTGTGAGTTAATTGCTTAGTTGGGATCAAATTTTGTTCTTAACATGCAAGTGTTTTATGTGGTTTAATTGCTTGGTTAAAAACCCAACGTTCACTTGGAGTTGGTAATCTCTTATATAATAAATCATTCGAGCTATAGGTTAAAAAAGAAGAGAAATTAGATTGACACATTTCTTCATTATTTTCTTCTCCGCGTTCTTGAGTTTGTGTTCCAATTTGTTTTCTTTTATCAAGGGAAAGATTCGAGTTGTTCATTCGACCCAAGTATTGCGAGTGTACGCTTATAAGGACAGTGAATGACACGCCTCAACCTAAAAAAATTAAGGGAGAGCGATCTTCTACATCCGAAAAGATAAGTATCTTACTGTAATTTCATTAATTTTATTTAATCTACTATATCAATGTAAATTATAATTTTCTAATATATATTTTCTGTGATGTTTTGCAGGAAAAGTAGCATCCATAAACCAAATTCTCCAACAAAAAATATATTTTAAAAAAAGGCACCACAAGTTACGATATACTTCCAAGAGCTCCCAATGGCCTCATTTAAGGCTGAACATGCGATATATGTTGGCTTCCATGTATCTCTTATTTTTTTTTATCATGCCTTAATAGCATGCAATGTTCCGAAGCCTACTTTTGGAGTCATGGCTAGCAAGGCAACCGTAGAGGTCATTAGTGCCCTGTTAGAAATATGACCTTAAAGCCAACTAATTATGTAATAGTTAGAGTTAAGGACATCTTTGATAAAAGACATATTATGTTATCAATGGGCAAGAAAGGTTGTTTTATACATTAAATCATTCTATATTATCATTCAATATGTAGAACAACCATAGTCAAAGGAATACACAAGTGGATATGAGAGCTATGTAATGAGATTGCATACATGGAGACTTCTCATCATCCATAACTCCTAAATATGTTCCTGGTTTGTTCGTGCCTAATAAATCTCGGCCGATAAGACCGACCAGAAGGACTTCCTCTCGGCCACTGCACCTGCCCAAAAGCCGAGCGCAGCAAGGTGTTATTCATTTTTCTCGCATGACAAGGGTGAGCCAAGAAGGGCGAAACCATCACGGCCTCGGTAAGCTTGAGCAAAGAAAAATGACAACCCTTCAAATGCACGGCCAAAATGGGAAAGCCAAGTCGCCACGTGGCATCGAGGTCCCACGCTTCATTTAATGAAGTAACGCCCCTGACTACGCAGAAGACCCACGATTCACGTAAGAGCGCATTTAATCTGCAAGAAGGGCAGTGATTGAAGTCAGGGTGTGGTGAGCAAAATCAAGATGATTAGGTGTGAAAATCTTACGACTTGTAGGATTAAGTCACCAACCATAAGATCAAAGCATTAAATGCTCCTCCAGAGTCCAAGACGCAGAACCCACAATCAGGGGGTGGCGGCTGGGATTTATGGGGGTCACACCGCCATGCTTCACGTTCCCAAATGACGACTCTGACTGCCCACTATCTCTAAGTGACCTCATAATGCATATTTTCAGCCTTACCTGTCCTCTCAGGACCTCCCCTATAAGTACCAGGCTCCAACTACATTTAAAGGGTTCAAACACCACACACAAGCCTCCCACGAGACGGGTTATAATTTCCTGTCATTTACCTTCTATTATTTATCTTCCTATAATGCACTTTCAATACATTTACTTGCTTTCTTAGGAGTAGTGACAGCTTGTAGGAAAATCCATTCATCAATATATCATACGACCCTTGATTCTCAAGGCACCGGAGCACCATCTTTGTTACTCTCTCATTCATTTCATATATCATACACTCGTCGCTACCTAGCAACGCGCGGAGCACCACTTAAAAGTCCACCAGTTACGCCACCACTTAACGGCCTTGTAGCTCAGGTTGTGAACCTCGACGCCCGAGATCAATTCCTCTCTCGGCCATAATCGCTCTGATTAATAAGTTAAATTCAAACAAGCGCGCGACTCATCTGTCCATCAACTCTCATCATCTTCAACGCACGATAGACCGTGCTGGCACGCCCGCGCACAACCGCACCGCACCAAAGAAGGACGACCTGTGTTGGCACAAACCCCTTCAGCTGGGAGCACCAGGCCGGGAGATTTGCGGACCAACATGGTTATAGGAATATTGATTTGGCATCAATATTCAGCAAAGACCAATACACACAGTATCGTCTCTATATGTAGGGAATGGCAAGGTCTCAAGTCATTAAGTGTGGAGACACATCGATATGTGTGTAGGTGCTTGTAGAAGAACAAGTACACTGAACGCGATCCAACCTATGAGTTACAACATGGAAGTCTTTACTCACATGTCAAGTTGGAACTCATAAATTGTAATGGTGCAAATGTTGTTAATCTTTGAGGGCACTATACGGTTATATTTAATTAGGCATAGCTTAAAGGTGCTCATCAGGATTCTCAATAGAGTCATGAAAGTAAATGAATGTATAACAAGGAATCTCTACTCTCAGGAAAGGAGAGAGAATACTCCAAGATATGATTGATCAAATCTTACCAGGATAAGACTTGAAAGAAGAAGTCTTCAAATCTTACCAAGATAATCATATAAAAGTAATGATTCACATTAGGATATTGACAATCGGATTCCATGATCTAATAATGTGAATAAGGATTATTGACATAAGAGAAAGATTCAATTGCACGGTTATTCCAATTTGAATAGGTTCTTTCATAACGTCTCATTTAGCTCGGATAACCGTGACTTGCTGCTAGGCGACAACCATGGTATGTGGATGTTGTTGCGTAGATTCAGCTGCACCAAAATGGGTTCAACTGCATCCTCAACTTGTGATACTCGCAAGTGCACGAGCCGTTCGGTAGTATAGCATATGTAAGTGCGAGGTCGATTCCACAGGGATTGGTGATTGAATGATCCAATTCGGTTTTCCTACACAAAACAGAAATGAAAACAAAAGAACCAAAAAGGTTTTGTACACATTTGAGAACTTGAGAATTTGGAAGAGAAGGTGTTTGAGAAGCTTTGAGGATGTTTGAAAGAGAAGAGAGATGTGTTTGAGAACTTGGAGGATGTTGAGAACTTGGAGAATGTTAAAGAGAATAGAGAAGTGTTTGAGAACATTCAAAATTTGATGAAGGAAGGAAGAAGTGTTTGAAGAAATTTAGAAGAAGAGAGGGCATGGAGACTTTGGGAAGAAAATGTGTTTGAGAGCTTCATGGAATTTTGGAAGAGGAAGGAAATGTGTTTGGGAAGCTTGAGGATTTTGGAAGAACATGTGTTTGAGAGCTTTGTGGATTTTGGAAGGGAAGAGAGATGTGTTTGGAAACTTAGAGAATTTTGGAAGAACATTTGTTTTGAGAGCTTTAGAGAATTTGAAAGAGAAAGTACTAGTGTTTGGGAAATGTTTGAGAGCATGGAGAACTTTGAAAGAGAATAGAGAAGTGTTTGGAGAATTTAGAAGAAGAGAAAGGAAAAAGAAAGTGTTTGGGATTTAGTAAAAGGATTTGTTACAACAATTGAGAAACTACAAAGGGAAACTAAGAGAATTTGAGGGAGAGAAGGGAAGGGAGCTCTAGAGAAGAGTTTGAGAGCTCCCCCCCTTGGGGTGTGTTTACAAGCTTAGAGAACTTCCCTATTTATAGGCCTAGGGGAAGTGAAAATCTGAATTATATAATAGGGTTCACTAACCACACTCACTTCACCAACTTACAACACTTAATTCACCTAACATACTATTGCATTTGAAAACAATTCTTCTTGTCATTAAGCTTAGTGTTGCATCATCCACTTCAACTTCAATTAATTCATTTGGCTGCTGCAAAATTTCACTCAAAAATAGGTATTGAATATGCTTCACCAAACTTTCCCACAATCAACAACACATCATCATGCATATGTCATGCATGACAATGCATTGTAGCCAGCTTGTGGGCTCGTTTTGGGCTTGTGGCTCCATCCTGAAAAATCTGGAAAAATATGGATCTTGAAGCTCTTTGAATTATCTTTCCAAGCATATGCAGCCCAGCTCAATGAAAAATCGGGAAGGCGTTCAAATGTGATTTTTGGCCCAGTAACACAGATGCTGCCGAATTTGACCTTAAGTTGCCAAAACATGTATAACTTTCTCTAGAAGACTCGGAATCATGAACCGTAAAATTCTACATAAAATAGACTTCCGTATCCTTCCAATGATGTATGGATAATTATCTGGTTCTTCTTGAGCAAGTACAGTCCAATCCGTGAAGTTGACTGATCTGCAGACACCATTTTGAGCTAACTTGTCTCTAAAATGCAATTAGTGAGTCTCAAGCTTATAACACTGAAACAAACACAAAACTTATTAAAAGCACAAGTTTAACTCAAAAACATAACCAAATCATAAGTTAGAAGGGTACAAAATGATATGTAATTATGCACCGATCAGATGTCCTAAAAGGTTTCAATTAACCTTTAATAATAAGAAGAATTTAATTGTGGAATTTAATTCGTATATCATCTCTTAGGAGTTGAGTCAACCCACTACCTTGTTAAAGGGAACCACTGGATCTGCACACCCAAAGAATGTGATTAGAGGTACAAATGAAGAGAAATGAAATGAAGAGACACAAGTCAATGGTTGATAATCAAATATCAAAGTCAATGGTCAAAAGTCAACATGTTGACCGGAGCAATTGACCAAAGTCAAATAATTCGACCGGGTCAATTAAGTAAGACTATAATTATAATTTAATAGTTAAATTATAATTAACATATTAATTATGGAATTAATATTGACATGTAGAAATATTGGATTGGGCCTTTAAATATGATTTAAAAGGAAATGGACAAAATAGCCCGAATGGCTGTTGGGCCCAAGGGATAAGTGACATGAGATGATATGACCCATGAACCAAATGGAGCCCCAAATACCCACCCAAATTTTAGCAACTAAGGGGAAGCTCTCCCTTTACCTTTTGTGTTATCGTATATAAGATAAGTGTTGGAGAAAACGTAGCTATGGTTTTTGGTTTCCTACTTTGGTTGATGAGTGATCATCTTTGTATCTCATCTTTCATAAATCAAAAATTGGTCCAATCAAGAAGTAGACTAGCATCCGTTCTTCTTGATTGCCTTCTCTTGAACTCTAGGAGCATTTGGTGTGGTGAGGTAGAGGACTCCAATCTTGGAGCCTTAAGGTGAAGGAGTCAAAATCAAGAGAAACAAAAGGCATTTCCAACAAAGGTGTTCATTCTTGAGAAATCAAGAAAAGGTCATCAAGGGTAAAGATCTATTCCCTTTTTCCTTTTTCTATTTGTGTTCAAAGAGATTAGGCTAAGATAATTGGTTTAAAATGAAAAAGGTTTAGCTCAACTAGTATAAACAAAATGAATCCGCCATTTAGAATGTTTTTATTGTATAGGTTGTGGCTAAAGTTCATTTCCTAAGCATTAGATGCATGTTTCCTTTATACCCAACCCACAAAAACTGATAAAGCTGTTAAAGTTATCCTAGTATAACCTTTTGAAGCTGCAACAGCAAAGGCCACTACGGCTAAAGTTTGCAAACCCGTCGAGGCTTCCACGGCTATTCAAGCCTTTGCAAGAACTCGAGTCATGATTCACTACTACAAAAAGTGAAAAAGACGATCAGAAAAAAGGCAGAAGAAAAAACCATCGTTGTGTTTAAAAAGACGAAGGTAACAAAAAACCGTCGTGTATAAGTGATTTAAACAACTAAAAAACGGAGGTACTGTTGAATTTTTTTCATAACAACGCACACAAATAAAAAAGCGTCGTCTTATTAAAAAGGTTTTCTTCAGAGTTAAAATCTGACCAAAAAACGATGACAGCAGGTACAAACAAGCGTCGTTTTTTAAAAATTAAGTGTCCTTTTTTTGGTAAAGACATGGTTGTTTTGAAAGAACTGCGTCTATTATATGTAAAAATGACAGTTTTTTTTAAAGAACTGCGTCTATTATAAGTAAAGATGATAGTTTTTTTTTTAAAGGGTCGTCTATTATATGTGAAGATGACGGTTATTTTTAAAAAGGGTCATCTATTGTGAAGTAAAGATGACAGTTTTTTTTTTAAATGGTCGTCCATTATATGTAAAAATGACGGTTTTTTTTAAAAAGGGTCGTCTATTATATGTAAAGATGACAGTTTTTTTTTTTTAAAGGGTCGTCTATTGTGAAGTAAAGATGACGGTTTTTTTTTTTAAAGGGTCGTCTATTATATGTAAAGATGACGGTTTTTTTTTTAAAAAGGGTCGTCTATATGTAAAGACGACGGTTTTTTTTTTAAAAGGGTCGTATATTGTATGTAAAGACGACGGTTTTTTTAAAAAAAATGGTCGTCTATTATATGTGGAGATGATGGGTTTTTTTTTAAAGTATCGCCTTTTAAAACAAGCTAAAAAAAGGCCGTTTAAGTGAATTTGCGCTCGACAAACTTTCAAAATTTCCCCTGTCTTTGAAAATCTTATCTCTCATTAACAAGCGTCGTCTTTTAAAACATGTTAAAAAAAGGCCACTTAAGTGAATTCGCGCTTGACAAATTTTCATATTTTCCCCCGTCTCTGAAAACCTTATCTCTTCCTCCTTGAAAACCTCTTGAGCTCTCTAAAACACCCTCATGAAATGTTTGATTTGAAAGTGACCTAATCTCTCAATACCCTTCTATATCTTGCTAGTGAATTCTGGATTAGTCTCTTTGAGTTTCTGGTATGTTCTTTGTCTCCCTAATTACATATTTTCTCTCTCTTGATTTGTCTGGTTTGTTTACATTTTTTTTATTTTTTTTCTAGTTTCTTTTTAGATTTTCTGATTTGGTTCTTAGGAGATGAGGAGGAAGCTTGCAGATTTATAACTTTTTCTTTTGCAAGTTTTCTATGTGAGTCGTATGTTTTTTGTTGTTGAAAATTTGTTACCTTCTCTTTTTACCATAATTTTCTTTATATATTTTTCCTTTTATAGGTTCTCGATGGTCTTTTTTATGCTCATTTTACAAGTTTTCTATGGAAATATGGTCCAATGGTAAAATTTCTCTTCCACCTAATTTTATATGTTTATAATCTTAGTTTTTTTTCTCTCTTTGTCATTTTGATTTATTTACAGGGATGATAGAGGAGACTTCAGTTGTGCATCATTTGTCTGTTTGGATGAGGAAGGCTTGGATTAGAAGTATGTAGGTCTTGTTAGGAAAAGAATGTACTACTTAATTGGTAGGAATTATGTTTGTTGTAGAATAAAGATTAGTTAACTATGTAATAACTATTGAATCTTCAAGTTGTATATATTCATTAATAGAGCATTATGGTTGGTTTTCCAGTTAAAATCGTTGTATAGCATCATATGAAATCAAAAAGAACTAAAATGTAGCAGTTTGGGAACTTATTAGATGACGGTTTTCATAATAAATCATGGTCTTTACAGATAATTAACGACGGTTTTTATAAACCAACCGTTGGCTTTACAGATAATCAACGACAATGGTCGTTTATTATATGTAAAAATGATGGTTTTTTTAAAAAATGTCTCTATTATATGTAAAGATGACCTTTTTTTAATTAAAAAAAATGGTCGTCTATTGTGAAGTAAATATGACGGTTTTTTTTAAAAAGTGTCGTCTATTATATGTAAAGATGACGGTTTTCATAAAAAAACCCCTTATGAAAACCGTCATCTTAACCTACAATACACGACGGTTTTCATAAAAAACCGTCATCTTAATCTACAATACACGACAGTTTTATTAAAAACCGTCGTCTTTCCTCCTATAATTAACGATCTTTACCTCTAAACAACGACGATTTTCTTTAAAAACCATCGTCTTTATAGATAAACAACGACGGTGAAAAGCCGTCGTAGTTTGACACCCAAAAAGATGGCGGTCTATTTAACGACGGTTTTCAAACCATTACAACGACGGTGGATCCCCGTCGTCTATTTCATTTTTTGTAGTAGTAATTGGCTGAATCCTAATGAACTTGGTTATTCCAACTTAAACATTAAGGGTTGCTAAGGCCTAAATGGATCAACCGCCATCAACTTGGTCATCACAAAACCTATGATGGTGATTTCTACCAAAGAACCCTCACTACATAAGGATCATACCCAAGTTACTAAAGCATCAAGGTTGAACAAGTCCAACAAATTCATAAAGACAAATGAAGCAAAGTAAAGCCCTGACAAACAAGGGATGACTTGATTAACTCGATTAATATTATATTTTGAACTATTTACACTAACAGCACCTAAGATTTTTGGTGTTTTCACAAAATCCTTGAAGTTTCATAAATACTCTAGCACCCCCTACGGTTTCAAATTATTTAAAAACAAACCCCTTCTATTAATTTTCATCATAAAACTCATCATACCATAAATACAAAAATTTCGTCCAAAAAACAAAAAAAAACCCTCAATTATTAGGGTTATTTTAGTTGCATGAATTAGGCCTTTTTTTTTTTTTTTTCTTTTCATTATGTTGCCTAAGGTGTTTGGTGTTTGGTGTAATTGTTGTTAAGCGTTTAATGGTTAGTTTTCTTCTTTTTTTTTCAATTTTTTTTTTTTTTACAAAGTGATATTGGGGGAAGGGGGAATAAAACCTAGGACTCTTGAACTACAAGCCCCTTGTTGTTTGATGGTTAGTTGATTAATTAATAAAATTTGAGAAATTTTTCTCAATTCTTGTATTTTTAGATGCTCTTATCCTTACATTCTCCACCCAAAAATCAACCATAATTTTAAATAAATAAATAAAGACTTTTTAATTGCCATAGTCTCTGAACTTAGACCCAATTTTCATTTTGGTCCTCAAATTTGCAAAATAATTGCTATAATCCCTCAACTTCACTTTTGTTAGCAATATTGGTCCTGCCAAGATTTTGTTAAATTTTCCTGCTAAATTTAGGGGTAAAATTGTAACTTGAAATCCAATCCCCGTCACTCACACTAGCCACCATTCCCACCACTGCTTTGTACCCAAATCCATAATTTCCGCCACTACCACAAGAACAAAGATTAAAATTCAATTGCCTTCTTTTGAGTTTTTTTATTTAAACCCATCAAACATCCAAGGTCATCCGAGGTACACCACGAGATGTCCCCTACCTAGCCTCACAAGAAATTTCCCCTACCAATTCCCTTCCCAGGTTTGCCCCCCCAACCCAATCTCTTTAATCTTTACCAGATCAACTGAAAAGGCAAGAAAAAGAAGGAAGATAAACGTAAAATATGGTTGTGCCCATTAGAGAGAACGTAAAAAAATACTTTTTTGCTCCTAAATTTGACAGAAAAAGTAACGCAACTCTGCTAAAGGAAGTGGAGTTTAAGGACTACAATAGCCATTTTACGACTTCATTTACCAAAATACAAATTGAGTCTAAATTCAGAGACAATTGCAACTAAAAAAAACTTTAAGAACAATGTCCACTTCACAAGCCCTTCTTCTTTTGTCTTTTTTTTTTTTTTTTTTTTACTCGTTGCTCCATCACTCTATCTAAAAAGCCCTAGCTAGAGCAATTAAGGACCCTAAGAAGGGAGCATGTGCACACAATGCAACAGACATACTCATAATGGAAAGTCATAACCTCATTACCAAGTTCTTGGTAGTGGTGTCTTATCCAAATCACTGATCACATAATCAAGCCAACAATTAATTGTGTCTACAAATTTTAGGGTGGGAGGGTGGACAAGGATTTGACCGCAGCATCCCATTTTCTTTGCCTCCCCTCCTCTATATGTTCCCACCACTTCAAACTTTTTCCTGGTCTCTTGGCTTCTTGTCTGATTTTGGCTCATGGCTTATCGAGTAAGATTCCAAATATTAGTTGTATCACAATAACAATGTTGGATTTTCCATCACCAACTAACCCCATTTCTCTTTTCACCATATAATATTTTATGGGGCTCAACCTTCTTTGTTGAGGCCAATCCTATTGATATATAGTGGCATAAGATTTTTCCAAGATTTGTCCGTACAAATAATGGTACGTACGTCATGGTTCACCGCCCCAATAAGGCTTTAACATCGCTTGCTTTGCCACAGCATTTGGCTGTGTTTGCATCATCTTAGCCATGAAATCAATGGTGGATGATGAGTTAATAAATACTTTTATTTTCTGGCTTTGTGAAATGACCTAATTCAAGAAGCATATGTGTGTATGTATATAAATATATATATATATAATTGTATGACGTGTCCTAAAACTTTACAATGGTATCCATTCTTAATGTCGGTTGTCGTCCACCACTTGATTGCCATTCGTGCGTGTGGTAGAAATATGTAAGTTGATCCACCAAGAATAATAAGTGAAAATATTCACATAATAAACCAGATGTAATCGAATCCTACATCTACATGAATCATGATTGCGTTATTACTGTCTCACGTAATCGATTGGACATGTCCTGCATGTAAAACTCATTGCCTTATCTAAAATCTCAAGAATCATGCACAGCCTTCCTAAGGTGCAAAATATACGATGCGAACGAACCTAAAAGAAAGAAACTTATTTCATCACTTGAAGATAATATTATCAATGATTTCAATGCTATTCCTTAGTTGGAGGAATTATAAGAAATTATTTTTTCATTCTTAGTTGATATTTTGATTCGGTAAAGCTTTTTGAATATATATTTATGAATTTGCATTTGTATGTGGAGATATAGTCAGGATCAGAGCTAAGATTTTCAAATTGAGCGTGTTAAATTTTGAAACTCAATTTTAAGTATCTTTCTCATTTACTTCTTTTTTAGTTTTAAATACACACACTATCAAAGTATCATGGGAGTTCGAACCTTAAACTATTAGTCTGCAAATTAAAGTTATTTTTCACAGGAGCATTCTCATCTTAAAAGAGAGGGAGGGCGGCACTAGCTTAATATTGGGAAATATTTTGGTTCTACATTATATATTTTTCATATGCACATGTTGGAGAAAGGGTGGGGTGGCACTGCAGTCCTCGCTTTGGCTACGCCCTTAGGGTATAAATGTACTATGTGTATATTAAAAATAATATATGTGCGTAAACGATAAGAACTCATCACATCTTGTCATCCGTATGATATTTCTTGAATTTTTATGCGTTTTAGCTTAATATTAAAAAATTAGGCACTATAAAAATGAGAAATCAGGAGCAAACGGGTCATTTGAAAAAATTAAAGACATTGGGGAAAGAAAGATGAAAGAGGAAAAAAAAACTGAGAAAGAGAATGGAAAAAACTTATAAGAAAAAAGCTAAAAATCATTTAAAACCTTTTTATTAGTTTTAGTTTTGCTATTAAAAAGACGTTCTAATCATTGCATCAGCTGGAAAGAAAACAAAAAACAAAAAACCTCTTCGTCACATGACTTTATATTTGGCATTTAGCTCTTTTTTCGGCACACGAGAGGAGATATTTGAATGTGAATATATTTTTTTTCAATAAATTGTGGAAAGAAATATCACCAAATAAATTGTTTTGAACAGAGGTGGTTGTAATGGTATTTCTATTATTCGCATTTGCTTCATAATATCCTATAGCATAATATTCCTCTATTGATATCTCTGTCCCTTTTTTTTAGTACAATAGCATTTGAACCTTTTTAATTACGTGTAAAAACTAGATATTTAACACTTCAAACCGAACTATAGCAAGAGATAATATTGTAGACTCACGACAAGAAAACGAAAGAGGGAGGTCAGTTTCTGGATTGGGAAATTGGAATTTGATACACCAACATTTTCTTGTAATGGGCAGACAGCTTTAACTAGACATTTGATGTATCCAGAGACTTTTAGATAAGTGACATCTTTGTAGAGCTCACCACACACTATATTACAATGATCCGAAACTGTTACATTTTTAGATATTCCTTCAAAAATTATTTCTGCAAAAAATCGTTCGAATCCAAAACTACCATGTTTGTGTATTTTGTTGATCACAACTTGATTCCTTAATGATTTCTGATTTGTTCAATTTTTTGAAAAAATGATGTATAATTGAAGTCTTGAAAAATAAACGATTTGCACCGTTGAAAATAGATTTGTAATGAACATCAAAGGGTATATGTATATGTATATTTTTTAAACCATAAAATATATAAATTAAAGCCAAAAGAGAAAATTCGTATCGTGGTCTAAACGCACACTTGTAAACTAGGCAAAGAAAGAAACAAGGCAGAATATACGAAGATTCTGCTAGGCTGGCCACCAATACCCTAGTGGTGTAGTTGATGGCTCATTCCCATGATTAAAAAGGCAACCCACGCCCACCGCTGGCCTCCCCATCATGCTCGGCTAAGAAGGGGCTTGGACCACGCACCACAACAAAGCCCCTCGCTCAAGCCAAGCAAAACCCAGCTAGCGACGTGCCCCCATACTCATGTGGCCAAGTGGCACGCTCTCATTCGCCAAATTGGCTCCCCAAACGTAGAATATTATGAATGAAAAGGAGGGAGGGAATTCTTCCAAACATATTCTGGCATTTTCCCGCTCTTTTTTCCTTTTTCTTCTTTCTTCTTTCTCTCTTTATTTCGTGTGTCTTTCAGTCTTTGTTTCCGTGCCACCAGATGGACCATGTAATAATGGGGGAAGATCTTCTGATGAGAATATCAAAGCCTTTGTTATAAAGCTTCATAAAAGCAAAACTTTGTTGGGGCGAATATCTTTCCCTTTTCTACCTTTTCCCCTCTCTCTCTCTCAAACACACACACCGTCTTTTCTTTTTCCCTTATTTTTTCCGGCAAAATAAATTATTTTCCAAGTTTATCATCCAGCAAGAAAGTAAAGGGAAATACCGGAAGGTGTTTGCTTCTGCTGACGTCCTTTTCTGCTGAATATATATATTCTCTCATTCGGATGACCGCATATTATTATCGTGTGTGATGATGTTTGCTCGACTCACCAAAACTACCCAATTAATTCATAGGTTTTGCTCCACTACTCTCGCTCTACAATATCTTAAGGTTCAGGCTTTTTATATAAGAATATTAATAATTATTAATAATCTTCTATTACCATTATCGTAATATCATATTATCGTCGTTATCTTGGTCAAACAATCTAACAATACGTGTATGTGGATAATTTTCAAAATAATTGAATCATATCCTCTATAAGTGGCTGACTGTTATGGAAGAGATTCCAAGTTTCCAGCTGAAAGTGAAAGAAAATTAAAGTCATTTCCCTATCAAATAAAGAAAATGAAAACAACATTTAACATGGATGTGTATAAAACCAAACAGCAGTAGATAACAAAGAAAATGACCCAAATGGGTCAGTCCCAAAGTAGATAAACAAATACGATATGGTGTACTGCCCATCAGAAATTCAATATCAATACAAAGCAAAATACAAAACCAAAATATAGAGAGAGAGAGATATTTTCTCCTATTCAATCATGCTAACGCTATTATAAACAGGGACGAAGGTATAAGTTAAAAATACGTTGGCCGCAAAGAATGAAGAGGCTCTCTTGGTAGACATCCAATATGGATTATTGGCCAATATTATCCATTATTTTTTCACTTGTCGCAAGTGGGAATCACAGACAGGAACCATATGCCTCTACTCTCTCCATAACGATTGGTCCCCCTTTTTATGACATTTTTTTATTTGGCAAAGCACGAGTAGTACTACTCGCCACCTACAAAAGTTTCTTTAAGCATATGACGTGTCCCATTGCCATTTCTTCAATTGTGTTCCTATAGAGCTGCCACTGCCACTTACAAATGCTATTTTAGTTGAAGATGTCTTTTCTAGTTTTTTTTTAATAAAAAAATTTAGGGGGAGGGGAGACTACCTCGTTCCAGAGCCAAACCATTTTTGAGGACTTATAAAGGAGTCTCAGCTCTTTTTTTGGTTTTTATAAATTACCCACCAAGAGAGATTGTCAAAGCGGGACTTGAACTTAGGCCTTGATAATGAAGAGAATGATCATTACCAATTCAACCAACCCTCGTTGGCGAAGATGTCTTTTGTTATATTGCGTACCTCTAAACTTTCATGATCCATATGTTGAATGTCTTCCATATTGAAAGAGGAGAGTTTTACCTTAGTGCTTAAAAGATTTTGGACCTCTTCAATCATTATCAATTAGTTTTCGATTAGATACTCACATTCTAATATGCCAGCAAAGCATATTATCCACTCTCAATGGATACTACTTGAAGTCTTCTTTCCCTACTTGTCAAAACATTACATGGATACAATGGTTTCAAGTACATTAATTGATATATCTATTACTATACTTAAAATATGAATGTAAATATAATTGTGTACCTATTTATATATTCAGAATCATGTACCTAAGGCCTAAAATAAATAGTCCATCTAAAACTTGGTTTGAGATTAACAACATATGGAGAAGGAGAACGTCCAGATGGATCAGATTACCCATGTGGCCTGCAACAACATTTTGCTTCTTATATATGTTGAAGAAGGCGTCTTTAATTTCGGCAACCAAATAGAAGCTTTTGATACAAACGATATTCTACTTTAATCTAATATAAATTAAGAGAAGCGGTATTTGAACTCGGGTATAGAGTAGGAAACACATTGCACTCTATCTAACTTTGCAACCAAATAGAGGCTATTAAATTCTGTTTCGTTATTTTTGGTACTTAAATATTTATCTCGAGTGAATGTTATATGAACATGTTTGAGTCTCACAATCCATATACATTCGTGGAGGATGGCGTGGTAAGAAAAGCTTGCTAGCTACCTCTGATAGTGTGGATGGATGATTCTTGCTATTAGGTAATGCCACTTAAAAGTTTCTTTTTCTGCTTTTAGTAAAAGCACTTACCAATGTCATCTTTTATGGAAATATCTCTACTTTCTTTTTGTTAACATCGGCTGATTAAATAAATAATCAATTTGTTCACATTGGTTATAGATATCTTAAAAGTGGAATTGAGAAAAGAGGAGCTAGGTTTCCCACGTGCTAAAGGATTAGCATGCTACTTATAACAAAACGGTATTTTTAATCCTTCTTGACTACGGAAGGTTTGCCCTCAAAGGGAAGGTTCTTCTTTCGTTACTATATATTCTTTGTTCTTTTGGTTTTTTTTCTTTTTCTTTTTTGTCTTTCTAATTGGTCCACCATATGTGATGCAACACATTATAATAACAACAACCGCAAGAAAAAATACGAACACACGAAAAATTGATAAACGTAAAGGAAACCTTATCGCTCAAAAAGAAATTAATTGTCATAGGAAAGCCAAGAAGGACGAAATTACCCTACATACTTTATTTGGGGATTTATATATGGGATTGTAAACCGCAATATTTTTTTTAATTCTAAGCTAATTCGCTCATATGTGTGCCAATTATTTTTTTCTTTTCTTTTCCTTTTTTTTATATTTTGGAATTGAGAGAGAGAAAATGAATACTCTAGTCGGGTTAGTGCCCGTTTGGCATTTCTTATTTGGGGTGATAAGTGATTTTAAAAAAAATTTGGGAAGCCCAACCCATTTGGTAAACTGTGAGAAAATCACTTATTGTTAAAAATTGCTGTGAGAGAAAGCTATAAGGGAAAGCAGCTAATGAGACGCTGTCATTTTCTGATTATGTAGAAATTAGTTTCAAAGAGGTGTTGGGTTTAATGATTATGCAACAATTATTTTCTGATTTTGTTGAAATCAATATCCATAACACTTTTAACAAAAATTTTACCAAACGCCAAACTGCTTTCTCTTACAGCTAATTTCTCTCACAGCAAATCTAACAACGATTATTTTCACAGCACATCAATGTCAAACTGGCCCTTAGGTGAAAATAAGGACCATGTTCTCATTTTGTTTTTTTGTTTTAATTTTAATATTTTTAATATGAAAAACTTGTAATTTACTATGTTATTTTTATTTAATGAATACTCGGCTAATATTTATTTGAGTAGGAATAAACCTATAATAATAAGACCATGTTTAATATTTTATAAATGTTTCCCTAGGCTGGAGCCCACTCCTGCCTAGGCTTAGGTCCACCTTTGTATATATTCTAAATGTTTCACCATATATGCCTTTGTTTTTATATATTAGTCTCCTGGCACATGCTTAAGTGCATAATAATTGGCCTTTTTTTAAATTATTATGAAAATATGCAAAAATGGTAATTTATTATATTATTCTTATTTCTTAAAATTTTCATTCACTCGGTACATTTTGTGGTATTTTCAATGTTTAACCATCCTTTGCCTCTACTAGAGAAAAACCAGCGATTGAGGCATGCTTTTGATTCCTCAGGGAATTTTCCCTTGGAGCCATCCCATTCATATCTTCCTAGCCGATTTTCTGCTAGGCTTTTGGCTCCCTTCTGTTTTGCAAAGTTTGTCTCACCCCTAGTTGTTCTAGGGTCTTCCTACCAACCTTCTCGGTTAGATCTTTTTAGATTTGTTCAGATTTATCCTTCTTTTTCCTCTGATGTATTGTGCTAGAAGTTTTGGGGTTGATGAGGTGGTTCTTCATCTGATTTCTGTATTGAGAGATGGAACTATTTGGGAGCCTGTGATCATGTGTCATGATGGAAGTTAAGCAATATTGGCTTGCACTTGAAGGTATTTCCTATTCCAAATCCCGAACTGCTATAGAGTTCTTAGCTCTCTCATATGATCTTCTTGCAGCACTGAATGCAATGGTTTTATGGATCCTTCAATTTCCTAGTGAACTGGGTCTTCAAGATGTGAAATTGATTTTGCTCACTATCTTGCAATGGTTGTGTTTATTGTTTCTATCTTATTTTATTGGTTGCAAGAGCTCTTTGTGGGGCAATGTTCTTCGTGCATGTTTGGCATTGCTTATTTGGAGTGATAAGTGACTTGTTAAAAAATTTGGAAAGCTCAGCCCGTTTGGTAAACTATGAGAAAATCACTTATTGTTAAAAATTGATGTGAGAGAAACTATAAGGGAAAACAACTAATGAGGTGCTTTCATTTTTTGATTATGCAGGAATCAGTTTTGAAGAGGTGCTGGGTTTAATGATTATGCGGCAATTATTTTCTGATTATGCGGGAATCAATATCAACAACACTTTTAACAAAAAGTTTACCAAATGCCAAACTGCTTTCTCCCATAGCAAATTTGACAGCGATTATTTTCACAGCACAACAATACCAAACTGGCCTTTCATCTCCTGTATATATCTTGTATTCATTTCATTAATAAAATTGCTGTAGATATTTAAAAAAATATTAGACAGCTATTAAGGGGACTCTTTTGACGGGTGAGATGCGTAGGGTGTCATTTTAGTTAAGCCATTGTGCCCACACAACACGTATTTATAAGATCGGACGTTGACTTATGAAAAATAAATTAAAAAATCCAACGTGGGACAAAAATACGTTTAGTTTTGAAATTTTCTGACACACATAACAAAAAATTTAGGGTTTAAGGTTTGTAAAAGAAAATATATGATTAATCTCATATTAAAAAAATATATATATATCATAATATTTTATATTTTTGGTGCATGACGTACCACCACAAACACAATAATGCCTCTTGACTTCTTTAAAGCTTAAACCAAGTGCGCTTGCTCTTAAACCGCATCATTTACTTTTCTTAATTGATGTTAATACATTAATTATAAAGTTCTTCTCTAATTATCTAAAAAGAAAATGTTCTTCTCTAATTTAACCGAAAGAGAATCACGACGACTGATAAAAAGGTACTTAGGTGCTCCATATTGTCATCATTCTAGTGACCGTTGAAACCAAAATTCAAACACCCTAAACCTCTAACGCAATAGTTAATTGTGTATAGAGTTTAGGTCAAACACTAATTAAGCACTACCTTTAAACGTTTGGATGTAAAGCAAATTGATTAAAGTTACAATGGTCAATTAGCTATAATGATGCATCCTAACGCAATGCCTTTATGCCTACAGCAAAATATAAATTTAATAGGATGACGTACAAGATCGAATAATAATTCATGCATAATAATCACACTAATGATGGCCTTAATCACATATGGCATGTCTTATCCAGGTGATGTATGTAGCCTGTCATGTGGTACGATTTCCTACTGCACTGCAGCATTCCATTTCACATTAGCCTTGAGTTAGAATTCTCTACTCCTTGTTATACCACATCGTTCCAAATTACACGGCACAAGAAATATAATCCTCCGTCATGGCTCTAGCATAGTGAAAAAGGGCTTTGATTTGAAGACCACTGGTATTAGGTTCGAACTCGTATGACAGCCCTTAATAGTGTGTGTGTGTGAGAGAGAGAAACCCCCACTTTCCTCGTAGTTTAGACTATCACTTGTATTCAAAAAATAAAATATATATTCTATGATCAAAATTAAATTGGTTATTATCACCTAATTTAATTATTTTTTAATATAAAACATAATAGTAAACCCTAAATGCTTCTAAAAGGAGACGAATATGGAAAGAGTAATCAAGGAGCTGCTAGAAAGTTAACAAAAGAAAGTAATCACATTAATCTCAACTTTTTAATATGATTATCATTTCTTTTGTCTATATTAAGAAGTTATCCTTGTAAAAGACAAATGTAAAACTATTTAGTCATGTTAAAACCAATTAGGCTTCATTTGGGTACTAATTCTGGATAGGCTAATAATCACTTCTATGTAGAATTACTTTTATATAAAATCACTTTAAAACACTTAAAGTGATTATATGGAGAAGAGATTATTAGTCTATCTAGAATCACTCACAAACGAGTTCTATAATGAGAAACACAGGTGAGATGCTTTTGCCAATAAGTGATTTTGGGGCCAGAATCACTCTCAAACGAGCCCTTAAAGTGATGATATAGAGAAGTGATTTTCCATAAAAGTGATTATTTGTCTATCTAGAATTCCCAAACGAGCCTTGACATATATAAATTAAATACCTATTTTTCGGCTGCCAAAATAATAATATGAGGAAGAACTTATAATTTCTTTTAGTATAAAAGTTTTAGATTATAATTAATTAATAATAATCACAACCGAAAGCAGAATTCCGATTCCGTAGTTTATCCTAATATTATGTTCACGGGTCAATTACGAATCGATCCATCCAGTTGGAATGTGCTCAACGTACGAATGATTAATCAATTGTAATTTTTAATTTTAACAATTGTTATTCTAATTAATGTTCTCTCTATTTTTTAATCGACCATTCCATAGTATGTACGAATTCTTCACTTTTAACCAATTGTATTAGCTCGTGAGCCGCCTAACCCAATTAAATAACCGGTTGACTTAATAGCTCAGATTATAATGAATTTTTGTTTTGTTTTTTGACAGAACAGAGATAGTGTTTTTATTAGTGAGGAAAAGGAGTAACCAATACCAAAACCAAACTATATCCTAAAGGATTAGACAAGTACTTTACACCAAACGAAGCGTAGTGGTCGTCGATTTACTGAGGTAGCCTACCTTTTCAACGGCAAGCAGTAAAGCAACCTTATCTTCGATAGAGTCTTCCTTTCCCCCTTAAGATCATATCCATAAAAACTACAAGTTACAATCCCCAAATAGAACATCGGAAATATAATCTGGTAGCTCTTCAAACTAAGAAACCGCCGTTCACAACTTATAATTAATTTTCTTATGTTATTACATATAATTTAAAAAAAAATTGTGGAATATGTAAGGCCCATTATTATATTTTTGGCTCCAAATTATACTTTTTTTTTCCGGATAAGAACTATACCTTTTCACTTTGCTGTGAATGAAGCTAAGTTCAAATTTCTCCGTCATTAAATGACAAAGTTTTTTCCCTTTTAAAAAAATAAAGTTATTCCTCATTATTTTAGGGTTCTAAATAAGGGAGATTCACTATTATATCCAATATAGGAGCCCAAATTATAAAAAATTCATATATTAAATGGACTTTAGAAACACACCAAAAACCCATTTACAACATAACAAAAAAAATTTAAACTTCTTTTAAATTACAAAATTGCCATTAATTTCTTAAAACAAACCCAACTCCAAAACCTCATTAAAAATCCCAAAACACTCAATAGAGTATCAAAGTAATTTAATAATCAAAATTAAATTCAATAGAGTCAGCTGTTATTTTTTGAGTTTGTTTATAGAAATTAAATGGTATATGATTTTTATTTTATTTTATAGTTTTAGTGCTAAGAATGAGTATAAGACTAAATAAATGAAGAATTAGGATAAGCAGTGATAAGAAAATGATACGGCCAAAGATGCTGATTGAAAAACTAATAAACTCTGATATATATCCATAACCGAAGTGTCATATTCTTTTCACCTTATCTATTTTAACATTCATTTTCTTTAATTATAAAAATACTATTTGTAGAAAATACCGTGGAGAACCAGCATCACAAGTCACGACCACTTCTTCAATGTCGTTTTGTTACTTTTGTTTCCAATAATTTTTGGTCTTTTGTGTATGTTGTATATGTACTGAAAAGAATGCGCACTGAATCTTCTATTTTACTCTCAAAATATTTGCCACTCGGTTTCAATTTCGGTGCCTTTAGAATTAATTTAAAAGGAACTATGCTAAATATACTTTCCATCACACTCCTTGGAATGGGAGAAATTGGTTGGCAGAGAGCGTACCAACCTAAATTCCACTCAAGTTCTTGAAAAAAAATGAACCTAAAATATGGATGTAAGGATAAGTATTGTAGATTGGGTGGTCAAATAATATCAGAGTTCAAATGATTTTTTTATAGAAATATCTTTGAACGAATATATAAAAAATAGATAGTTATTTAAAATAAGGGGTTATTTAAAAAAAATGAACCTACAAGCGCGTCTTTCAAATAAAATTATTTAAGAAATCTCTCAACAGAAAATATACATATACAGTTATTTTCTCATTTGGATGTTCGAGAGAATTTCTATATATATATTTCTATAATAAACTTTGTTTCGACGGAAAGGAACCCCCGCGCACGCATACAGACACAAGCAAGGCCGGACCTAATTATATTACCAATAACTTTCTATCTATCTCCTTATTAGCAATCAAGAAATTATTATTATATTGGAGTGATGCAAGTTGACCATCCCACGAACCATTCCAAAACCAAAAGGCTAGATAGAGTCCACAGATAAGCGTTGTAGGTTTGAGTGGCATTGCTTTATAGGCAGACAAGGCGCATCCATGGTTCCTCTTTGCCTTCCTCGGTTTGTGGCAAAGCATAATATACTTCATTTTTCTATGGCTCTCCCTCTCGCCCTCTCTCTTTCTGTCTTGATATATGAAAATTCCTTATAATTTCCACGTCATAATTTGCCCCCTCTTCTAGATCTTTTGACAAAACTTGTAATTTAAGTTTCTTTAAAATAAATTAGACAAAACTAAATTGGAAATATTTAAGTTTAATATATAATTTTTAAATACTTATGTATACTTATATTTTTCATTTTGATCCCTTTAATTTTATAATTTTAGCTCCGCACATAGATGCTTGAATTGCACTCATCAACATCACAGCCTTTTCAGTATATATGAGTGGTGGACGTATTGGTCTCTTCCCCATCCATATACGTATACACAGAACGAGAGAGAGAGAGAGACAGAGAGACAGAGAGAGAGAGGTCTTGTTTTTTTTTTTTTTTTGTTGCTAATGCTATTTATTAATGGTGTTACGTAAGCAAAGGGGTCCAAATATCTAGATGGTGACGGCTTCTTATTGTTTCCACATACATTATTCTTTGTTATTATTTTATAATATATGATGAGATTCTTTCTTTTTCTCTTTTGTGTTGAGCTTGTGAGATCAGTAGGGTTTCTGGCCGTCCAATCATGTTGCGCTATCTGAAAGTGATTCCCTTGCTTCTTCCTTAAGCCATTTTCGTCCAATCAGTATCATTTTCTGCATTTCCTAATTGGTAATATTGCTAATAATGCATGGTAGCTAGCAATGCCTTTTTTTGGTGTTCGCCTTTGAGTGGGACTCTGGTGGAACTTTACTCACAATCTTGTCGTGAGGTCTTACTGTCCGTCTTTAGTTGTTGTTATTATGCATGCATGAGTTTAGTTTATTATAATTAATTAGCTGCTTAAAGATGCTGAGCAAATATTTTGTCATGGATCAAAGTGCACGACTAACTTTTCAGTAATATATGTAGAGATATGTATAACAGCGTGTGTTTGGAAACGTAACTAGGAAATACTCATCGAAGGAGGAGCCTCGGGGCTGATTTGCCTTCTTCTCTTATGTGTTTTCTTTGTAGAAAAACTGACTTGGGCATAGTTATTGAGTACATATTAGAGGATTTGGGCACTCTTACCGTTAGAAAACCTCAATATTAGCTACTGTCCAATCGGTAGTCTTTTTTTTTTTTTTGGTCTGGAGTCCAATCGGTAGTCAGTTACTAACAAAAGCCACAATTTTGCCATTCTAACTTTCAGAAAGGTGGAAAAAAAGTCCCATTTAAAAAAATATTACACTCGGATGACTTAACCACAACATGTTGGCCAGTGGTTGAGGCGTTCCTTAGGCCCGGTATGCTCTCGGCTCGTCTTGGGTTCGATTCTCACTGTTGGTGAATCTTCTGATTGTGGCTAAGGATGCACTGAAACGCGTGTGTGAGTCTTCCCGTATAAAATGGACTTTAGAAATATGTTCAAAGTCCATTTACAATATATAGGCTTTTAATTTATTATAAATTACAAAACTATCAATTTCTTAAAACAAGTCCAACTCAAAAACCTCATAAAAACACGTAAAACACTCAATATGATATTCAAAGTAATTTAATAATCAAAATTAAATTTAATAGGGCCAGTTATTATTTTTTTTATTTTTTTTCTGAGTTTGTTTATAGAAATTAAATGGTGTAAGGTTTATCTATATCACTAATTAGTGCTAAAAAATGAATATATAACTAAATATCTCTAATTTTAAACACATAATAGTTAACTTTCCACTAAAACTTCAATTAAAGTTACAACTAGAAATTCAGAAAACCTCAGCAAAGCAATAGTTGATGAATGTTTCTGCTGACAACCCTTGTTATGGCTACGAGAGGGTGGCATCCTTCTCAAATTATGTCCACGAATTTCATTAGAAATTTTATATGAATAATTTTATTATCTAAACTGCTTACGTACGATGAGAGGTGAGTGATAGCTGGATGTCATCATAGTCAACGTTGGTTTCAATTAATTTTAGGGAGCTTTTTTTTTTTTTTAAACTCAATTTTCTTAAGGAGATTCACTATTATACCAAATATAAGAGCCTAAATTATAAAAAAAAAATCATATATAAAATGGACTTTAAAAACACACCCAAAGCTCATTTACAATATAACAAAAAAACTTTTAATTTCTTTTAAATTACAAAACTGTCATTGATTTCTTGAAACAAACCCAACCCCAAAACCTTATAAAAAAGCTCAAAACACTCAATATGAAATCAAAGTAATTTAATAATCAAAATTAAATTCAATATGGTCAGCTGATAATTTTTGGGTTTTTTTTTTCAAGTTTGTTTATATAAATTAAATGATGTAGGGTTTATATATATTATCAGTACTAAGAATACGTATATGACCAAATATCTCATTTTCTTAATACAATATAATATTGGATGAGGGAGAGAAGAAAGTAGAATAGTACAGTACACTACTATAGTATAGTAGTATGACCACTATATTATAACAAGTGTATAAACTATATCATTTGACTATGTTACTGTACTATCTCTCAGAGAGCAAGAAGGAAATTGAGAACATCCTCTTGAAATCCAAACTCTAAAATTTCTCAAGTTTTATCCAGCCACTTTTCTGATAAGGGGGAAATACTGGAAACCAAATGGGGAAGGGACTTTTCTCATGGGTGGCGTAGACGGGCCCCACTGCACACGGTTCTAAAGCCCTTTTGGCTCCCTACAAATACCCACATTCCCCCTTCCCTGCTTTGCCATCAGATCAGCCACACCCACTCCTCAAACATCACATTCATAATCCCCTATCTCTCTCTCTCTGCTATTATTATTCTCTGCAAAGTCACAGCCCATCAGTGGTCTCTCTGTTAGCAGAAGAGACCTCTGTTGGATGCTTTCTTGTGTTGTTTTAGTTGCCTTCTGAATCTTTCATCAGGTAAATTTGAATTCCCATCTGCTCCACAGCTCAGCTAGTTTTGTATTTTCTTCTATTACATGCATGTTTTATGCATATCCACCAAACATATATATTATAATTTGCTTTGTAACTTGAAATTTGTTGCAATGTTCAGCAACTTGTTTTGCTAATTGTGTTGTTTGTGTTTTGTTTCTTTTTGCAGCTAATTAAAGCTCTCATTCTTCCCTTATAGCTACTTATTAGCTTATTTTGGGAGATATGTCTGCTTCTCTCAGCAAGAGCCTAACTCGCTCACCATCTTCTCATTTCATGAAGAAGAATATTATGGAGCACGAAGCCAGTAAGGTCATCGCTGAGAAGCAGGGCATCGTCACCATTCTTGGCCCGTCTGACTCCGAAAGAACCAAAGCTGCTTCCCTGCGACGAACACTGTCTGCGGACATGTCCTCCAAGAGATGGCTGGCTCAACATGGTTTCTTCCCCATGAAAAAGATTGCATCCTCTGAAGAACTCTCCGCCTCCATCGATACGCAGGACAACACTTCTTCATCGTCAGAAGACGAAGATCGTTACCAAGAAAGGAAGGGGAAGTTCCTTATTTGGAGCTCACTAGATGAAGAAGATCAAAAGAAGAAGATGAGCAAAGCCGAGGCTGAGAAGAAGCAGCAGGGACAACTTGATCTGTGGAGCTCAATTACATGTCAAAAGGCCAATGAAGAGGCGAACAAGGCGGTTGATACAGCAACACCTTATGTTCATCCTCTTGTGAAGAAACAATCAAGCTCTTTGACTGTAAAGAGCCTTGAAGTGTGCACTGAGAGTCTCGGATCGGAGACTGGCTCTGAAGTGTTTTCATCGTACCCTCCTTCGGAGACTGGTGACATAGAAGTGCTGGACAAAGACCAGGAAGAAGATCTTGCTGCCAGTAAGAGGTTGCATCCAACTCGATCATTCCCTCCGCCCCTTCCGTCTTTGTCAGGATGTGACGGGACATCTGTTCGCATGAGGACTCATCGCAACAACGGACGAGTAGTCCTCGAAGCTGTGTCCATGCCTTCACCGAATAACTTCCGTGCCCAACGCCAAGATGGTCGCCTTGTCCTCACTTTTCTTGCTACTACTCCAAGCTCTTGTGAGGAGACTGAGAGTGAAGAGGTTGTTGATAAAGAAGAGCAAAGTAGAGAGGAAGACTTTGAGGAGAGTTTTGTGAACTTTCAGGAAGAAGGGGAGGAAAAAGAAAGTGAAAAAAGTGATGATGATAATGATGGTGATGATGATGAGGAGGAGGAGAAAGCAACAAAAGAAAATGGAATCAAAGAAATAGAAATTGTGATGGAAGAAGCACCAAAAGTGCTAACAAGTAGGGTGACAAATGTTCATAGGCTAGCACTAATGATGAATAAGCCCATTGGGTTTGCTAATAAGACTCATGGGTGGGCTAACAAGTTCAATGAAGTAGTGAAGTATGGAGGGGATAATGAGGAGGTGGAAGTAGTGGAGCCAACCCCACTAGCAAAGTCACTCCCACCCCGGCCCGGCCGCGTGGCAAGGTTGATACCAAAGCCACCGGCGGCAGCAAAAACAGCGGCAGCAGCAGGCTCTTTCAACGCTTACGAGTACTATTGGCGCACCAAGCCCACAGCAACAGCGGCTCTTAATCCTCTTCCACAAGCAACGTCCCAATCCCTCAAGAGCAATGGCTTTATGTCCAAGAATCAAGTGGCAAATGATCAGCAACAATTGCTAGTTTTGAGAGGGAACAAAGGGGATCACTTGGCTCCTTTTTCAAAGGGTTGCAAAGAGCCTAGAAGGTCTCTTCTATTTTGGGAGCCTTATTGCATTGCCACCTCTTGATGATCCAAATCCTCGCAACCCACTGTTAATCCAAATCCTTGATTAGTTACTACCCATTATTAATTTACTCGAACTATCCCTCTGCGTCTTGTTCCCTCCACTCTTGTAGGGTTTGTGTAGTCAAATAAAAGAAAAAGAAGGGAGAGGGGAAATTTGATTGAGAGGATCAAACTATGATCACAGAGAAAGAGAGCAGATTTCAACAGTACGTGTTACATAAAGGATTTATATATATAAATCTCCCGGTTATAGTAGCTAAAACAAAATCTTAGCGTCATCTTTGACTTGTTGGACTGTCTTGTCTGTTTGTTCTTTTCCACTTTCTTTGCTTTTGTAAAACCCAGCCAATGGGATTTCAACATGGGTTGTTTCTCGCCTAATTCATCTTCAATTTGGGAATATCATGATCTACTACTCTTCATATGTGCTTCTCTCTTTTGGGTTAAGCTTATGATATATATATTATATCCCTTTCAATTGAGAATCTCTCAAATACTTTTTATTAAAGGTTCTCTCAAATAATTTTATTTGAGAGACACCTTTTGGAGTACAAATTTTATTTCAACGATTCAAACTGTCTATTTTTCAAGCATTCATTCATAAATTATTTTTGCAAAAATTAGATAAATTGAAAACCATTAAGCCATGATTAACAAAATAGATGACCACGACGTTTCAACAAAATACTACAACTATTTAATTGAATGGTAAAATGATTTCAGATTCAAATGATTATTTTTGTGAAATGATATTTGAAGGAGATGGTTTGGAGCATTGAAATACAAGTAGTAAAAACAAACAAAGAGGCTTCAGATTACGAGGCCTAACATAAAGAAATGATATTAGAAAAGGGAAAGAGAAAAAAAAACCTAGCTCTAAAACAAGAGATACCACCCTCCCTCATGTGAGCTGTCACCACAAACCTCCATGAAGGGAGAGTTCACAGTGAAGAGAGGCATGGCCAACCTATCGCACTAGCAGCAACACTAGTTAAAGAATGAACCAACCCAATGATTGTTCTAGAATGGCTATTCCTCACAATATCCCACACCTAAAAAGAAACCCTAAATTTTCAAAACATATTATCAAAATCCATCTCTAGTCTATACACCCAAATCAACATCCATTAAACCTTGCTAAAGAAGCATTGTGTAATCCATCTCTAGTCTTATAAAACAATCTCACAATTTTGATTAGAGTGCAAAAGGGAGTAAAAAAAACTTCCAGCCCAACCCTTTATATACTAGGTTAACGCTTTTACATAATAAACAAAGAGATTGGCCTTATTTAAACCTCTTCCTTATTTAAGACTCTATGCAGATTTGTATAGACTTTACACCAAATCAATCTTTAATTGGGAAAACAAATCCTATATGAATGCAAATGATTCTTACCAGAAAAGAGCTTTGCCGTGTAACACTAGTCAATCATGCTCCTCATTTCCTGCAAGCTCCAACCGTCGTAAGTTACAATTAATTCTAAGACTAGGAATAACCAACTTACAGACTCTTTACATTTGCTAGGAAATAGCCAACTAAAAATACACTTTCAATCTCCCCCTTTGGCATTTCCTAGACAAAATTCCCAATGAAAAAGAAATAATAGCCGTTCCAGAGGATTGCATTTATCTGCACAAACACAAACTACCGGTGAAGCACAAATGATACATTTGCAGAAGATTTTAAAAGATCTACAGAACATATTCTCCCCTTGAATCTAACAAACACAGAACATATTGCTACTCCCCCTGAAGCTAACAAACACATTACTACTCCCCTTTTTTGTCAAGGGAAAGCCAAAGAAACCAATGAACAGAGATCAAAGGCAGCGGATCAATGATCACATAGCTAAGGTATGCCATGCTAGAAAATGGTAGTTCAAATTGCCAGGAAGGAGAGAAATAGATAGATATGCACGAGATAAATAGAAATAGAATGCCAATCCCAAAGTGCAGTACTAGTTCCTCTTAGGCACAACATACAGGATAGTCCATTTAGTTTAACTAAAACCACAGGAAATAAGATGAAATTTAAAAACTAGAAAACCAAGGAAAGAGTATGGGAATTTTAAACAGCTTGTGTGAGTTAGTGTAAGTGTGTCTCAAGAGTGTGGGATTAGGGAACCATATTCAACACCCCTTACCAACCAAAAGAGCCCATACAAACCAACTGTTTTGTCCAAAATCTGGCAGTTTTGTAAATTTCTATTAAAGCAATGAAATGAGAGTACCAAACTAATAATTGACACAGATGCTATCAGTTGTCACAACGTTTAGACGTTTGCATATCCTCGTTGTGTGCCTTTCATCATTTGTTTGAGACACATTATTGCTAGCGGTTGTCACAACGGTGAGACGTTTACATATCTTCGTTGTGTGCCTTGCATCATTGATTTGAGACACATTATTGCTAGCGGTTGTCACAACAGTGACATATCTTCGTTGCGTGCCTTGCATCATTGATTTGAGACACATTATTGCTAGCGGTTGTCACAACGGTGAGACATTTACATATCTTCGTTGTGTGCCTTGCATCATTGATTTGAGACACATTATTGCGAGCGGTTGTCACAACGGTGAGACATTTACATATCTTTGGTGTGTGCCTTGCAACTTTGAACTTTCTACTGCAAGGCTTAGACAAGAGACCAAAAGAATATTATTTGAATTGCAGTACATGCACTCCCTTTTTTTCGTTTTTGTTTTTCTTTTTGAGCAAAGTGCCTATGGTCAACCATAGTGGAAAAAAAAAACTAGCGTAAGTGCCCCACTAATTAGAAAGGTATGATTGATCATGAATTCGCACCCCCACAAACACTTGAGATAGTGAGAAACTCAGACATGACAAAACAGAAAAAATCTTGCACAAACTCCAACACTAAAGGAAATGTCGGGACAAATAGCAGTAAGATATAGTAGACTCCCTATCATGCTTCTGTACAACGTTTGATCAATTTGTTCTCTAGTAGGATCTTTGTGGAGCTTCTTTGTGGTGCTCATGGGATTTCTCATGGGTTTGGCACTTTCCAAACCAAACTTAGCGACAAGATCCTTTGCATATTTTGTTTGGGACAGAAACATTCCATCTTTAAGTTGTTGAACCTGCATACCAAGAAAGTAATTCAATTCTCCACACATACCCATCTCAAATTCACTACTCATAATATTAGTAAATTCAGAAACTAGAAAATTTGAGGTAGAACTAGGGGTGGGCATTCGAGACCGGAAAACCGGAACACCGAACCAAACCGGTGAAAAAAAACCGGAAAAAAAACCGGTTGACCAAAAAAGTCAACAAACTGGACCGGACCGGGACCGAACCCCGTTCCGATTTTTACACTACATTGCACAGACCGGACCGAACCGGACTGGTTATTTTTTTTTTATTTTTTTATATATTTTTTTATTACAAATTTTTAAAATATAATCTTATATTTTAAATGTTATAATCACTATTTTTCCAAGTTTAACTTAAATTTTTTTCTAAATGTATGAATTGGATTATTTGTTAATTTTTAAGCCAAAAAAATAAGTTATTTATTATAATTTTTTAATTAAAAAAATTAAAAAAATAATAAATTAATAATCCGGTTAAAACCCAAAAGGAAAGACCGAGGAATCCTAAAATTTTAAACCGGCCGGTTTTTGAAATTTTTTTTGCCTAAACCGGACCGAAAGGGACCAAATGAATAGTACCAGTTTCCGTTCCGGTTTGAGGCCAAAGGGACCGAACCGACCGCGCCCACCCCTAGGTAGAACCAAACACAATATCATCCACGTAAACTTGAGCAACAACTAAATCACTTTTAACCCGTTTGACAAACAAAGTTTTGTCAATTGCTCCTCTGGTGTAGCCAATTTGAAGCAAATAAGATGACAACCTCTCATACCAAGTCCGAGGTGCTTGTTTCAAACCATACAATGCTTTCTTTAGTCAGTAAACATGATCATGATGAAAATGATCTTTGAATCCAGCTGGCCGTTCCACGTAAACTTCGTCCTGCAAGACCCCATTTAGAAACGCACTTTTGACATCTATCTGGTACAACTTGATCCTGAGATGGCATGCAATTGCTAGTAGTAATGTTACTGATTCCAATCTTGCTACGGGAGCAAAAGTTTCATCAAAGTCAAGACCTTCCAATTGAGTGTAACCTTGAGCAACCAATCTAGCTTTATTGTGAATTACCTTCCCTTTCTCATAAGTCTTGTTTCTAAAAATCCACTTTGTACCAATAACATTTGCATCCTTGGGCTGTGGAACTAAGTACCAAACATCATTCCTTTCGAACTGGTTTAACTCCTCTTGAATAGCTAAGATCCAATCATTGTCAACTATGGCTTCTTTGACATTTTTTGGCTCAATTTGAGAGACATAACACAAGTAACTTATTTCTTCAACCTCTTGACTTCAAGTTCTCATTTTATCATTGAGCTTCCCAATGATATTTTCTGGCTTGTGATCTCTTTTTACTTGCTTAGCTCCAATTCTAAGTGTTCGAGATGATGTTTCATGGATGTCTTCTGAGTTTGTGATACTTAAAGCATCATTCGCTGCTTGAACTTGATCACACCTACTTTCTATTTGCATTCCAGTAAGATCATCATCATCGTTTATCGTGTTTGACATGCTTCAAATCAGAATCATTAATCACAACATTTACGGACTCCATTACAAACTTAGTTCGAGTGTTGTAGACCCTATACGCTTTGCTAGTTAAAGAATAACCAAGAAAAATACCAACGTCACTTCTAGAGTCAAATTTAGCGAGATGTTCCCTATCTTTGTATATATAACATGTACTCCCAAAGACTCTCAAATGACTCACATTAGGCTTTTTTCCTTTCCAAAGTTCATAAGGAGTTGCTTTTGACTTTGGTCTTAAATAAACTCTGTTAGTACTATAACAAGCAGAACTTATTGCCTCAACCCAAAAATGTTTTGCCAAATATGCAGAATTAAGCATTACTCTACCCATGTCAAGCAAGACTCTATTTTTCCTTTCAACCACCCCATTTTGTTCAAGTGTAATAGGAGAAGAAAACTCATGTGAAATGCCATGTTCATCACAAAATTCAGAAAATAGATGATTCTCAAATTCTGTCCCATGATCTGTCATTAGTCTAATGAGGTTATCATGTTTTTCATTATGAATTTTCATGCATAAAACAGAGAAAGATTTAAATGCTTCAGATTTATCATGCAAGAAAGCAACCCAGGTAAAGTGAGTGAAATCATCCACAAGAACCAGTATATACTTTTTACCTCCCAGACCAGGTAAACAAGGTGTTGTAACTGGACCTTCACCCGAAACCTTGGCTTTCTTACCATCACCAAAGGTTACCTTGCCTCTTACCTTTTTATCTAGAGAACGACTGAAACCAACGTTTATCACCTGTCATATGCCTTGAACAGCCACTGTCAAAGTACCACTTGTTAGGGTTGCAAGAATCCAAGGCAGTAAAGGCAACAAAGCATTTGAAATCGTTGGACTTAATTGAAGAATGAGCAAGTAAGCAGCAATGTGGTTCATTCACTGATTTCGTCCTTTTCTTTTCTCTCCACACAAGTTTCATCTTAGGCAACCATGAATTTGGAATATGAACAAGTTTAGACAACCTATTCGCTTCTCTCAAGAGATTTGAGAGATGTGTACGTGCTGCATCAATAGAAAACTTATCAGAATGATTCAAATATTTTTTGTCACAAAAAGGTCGAATATTACCTACCTCACCGCAAGCATGACAGGTCAAGTCTTAGGCATAGCACACGTACCTGAAGCTTTCACAAATTTTGTTCCCGAAGAACTATTGGTAGAACTATCAAAACCCAAACCAGTTTTATCTCCACTAGATTTTCCAATACTGAGCATTTTGTCAATCTTTTTTACGCCAATGGTTAATCTTATGATTTTTTCTTTAGAAGCCTAAGTTGTGAAGTCAGTGACTTGTTTTCTTTCTCAAGTTCAACAATTGAGATTGAAACACAGTTTCCAATCTTACTTTTCTCAGTTTCCAGATTTTTCAATTTTTCCTTCATATCAGAACTATGCTTTCTAATTTTGACAGAGACATGATAAAGTTCATTATATTTTTGAAGTATTTATTCGGCATCAAGCTCTTGACTATCAGATTCCTCTAGATCATCCATATTTGCAAATCCCACAAATGCAACTATCTCACTTTCCAAATCCGAATCTGATTCACTATCACTCCAAGTACTCTTCATGGCTTTGTTTTTTGTTTTTTTTTTGTTTTTTTTTGTTTTTAGATTTTAATTTCTTCAAGGTATTAGCGCATTCTTTTGCCTCATGTCCAAAACCCATACATTCATAACATTTTTGACCTTCAGTTTGTTTATTAAGTTTGGAACCTTTTTCAGAACTATAATGGTTTGACTTAAAGGGTTTAGATCCTGAACTTGTTCCTTTTCCCTTAAAATTTTTACTCTTGAGAAAATTTTGAAACTGTCTAGTGACTAGGGCAAATTCCTCATCACCAATTTCCTCACTTTCTTCACATTCTTCTTTTACAGCTTTTAGAGCAATGTTTGTCACGACCCGACTCCCCTAGCACGATATTGTCCGCTTTGGGCCCCCTTCTATGCCCTCATGGTTTTGTTTCTGGAGCTCACAAGCAATTTCCCAGCGGGTCACCCATCATGGGATTGCTCTAGCCCCCAACTCACTTAACTTCAGAAGTTCCTAAGAATCCGAAGCCAGTTAGCCCCCAAAAGGCCTCGTGCTAGGAAGAGAAGTGCCCACACATTTAAGCACTTCACCTTTCCCTCCCCCGAGCGATGTGGGATTGCTCACCGTTCTTGTTTCCCCAAGACACGGGTCTTACAATGTTTTTACTCCTTTTCACAGGAGGAAGCTCCATTTCATAGGCTTTCAAAGACCCAACTAATTCTGCAATTTTCATTGTGTTTAAGTCCCTACCTTCTTCTATTGCAATTTTCTTAGGTTGGAACCTATAAGATGGTGATCTAAGTACCTTTTTGACAACTCTAGATTCATGAATTTTATCTCCAAGATAGCACAAGCATTGACAATACCATTTAACTTAGCATAGAAAAGGTCAGAAAAGGTGAAAAGGTTTCATTCATCTTTCTTCGTTCTAATAATTTCAAAATTTCAAATTGAGTGACATACCTTTGAAGCTTTGACTCTTTAACATCATTTGTTCCTTCATATGTGACCTGCAAGATATCCCAAGCCTCCTTAGAGGTCTCACAATTTGAAATATTAGAGAATTGATCAGGAGATAAGGTAGTAAATAGAACATTTAATCC
Organism: Prunus fruticosa; assembly: GCA_018703695.1. Lineage (NCBI taxonomy): Eukaryota > Viridiplantae > Streptophyta > Magnoliopsida > Rosales > Rosaceae > Prunus > Prunus fruticosa. The sequence goes on from CM031922.1 coordinate 18,004,634, forward strand.
TTTTTGATTACTCATGGAGTGAGTTTGATCAGCTAGTGTCCATTCTTCATGAGGTTTGAGAACAACTTCCTCAGTGACAACATCACCTTCTCCCTTACCTTCTTCAGACATTTTCTTTTATTTGTGTATTATAGTTTTGGTTGGAGGAGAATAACCAAAAACTACTGTGTTCCAAACACAAACATCTAGTGACCAAAGAAACGCCTTCATCTTTGCTTTCCAAGCACCATAGTTCTCACCATCAAAGTATGGTGGATGTGAGATTGATCGAGCTGCTCGATCCATCACAGTAGTCCCTAGGATCTCTCTAAATAAGTTTAGAGAACCGCTCTGATACCAATTGTAATTGTAAACCTTGATGGATCAATGTTAAAATGCAATATGCAGGATTGATATGTGATTCAATCCTTGTACTACACAACAAAAAATCAAAAGACAACAAACTGAGGAAAATAAATGAAGAGATTGGCCTTATTTAAACCTTTTCTTTATTTATGACTCTATGCAGATTTGTATAGACTTTACACCAAATCAATCTTTAATTGGGAAAACAAATCCTATATGAATATTGCAAAGGATTCTTACCAAAAAAGAGCTTTGCCGTGTAACACTAGTTAATCATGCTCCTCATTTACCGCAAGCTCCAACCGTCGTAAGTTACAATTAATTCTAAGACTAGGACTAACCAACTTACAGACTCTTTACATTTGCTACGAAATAGCCAACTAAAAATACACTTTCACATTGTCAAAACAAACTTCTTTCCTCCTAAACCTTAAACCCATTACATAATATCTTATCTTAAATGTTCTTAGTTATAAGATCATCAATTGGACAATGGTAATCTGCAAAGACTAGTACAAATTATGTATGCTCAATAGAGAGGATGATTAGTCTCAAGTCATTTGTGTAGAGACATTGAGACGAGTGTGTAGGTGCTCAATAGAGATATAGTTCATTGAACGCAATTGACCATGAATTCTCATATGAAAGTCTTACTGACAATGTCAAACAAGAATTCAGAGTTGAATTAGTACAAGTTAGTCCTTAGACCTGAGACATCACAATTATTTTGTGGATGATTCATTTGTCTTTGGGAACACTATATAGTTATATTGAAAGGTATGACTTGAAGGTGATTATTGGGATTCTTGATAAACTCATAGTGTAACACCCCATCATAATTATTTATTTTGTTTTGGAAAAGTTACATTTTACGTTTGGAGTTAAGAGAATTTTGGTCACTTTTGGTTTGGAAGTCAATTTGGGAATTTGGGTTGCACCATTGCATAGAGCTCGCTCTCACGAGTTCATAGACATGTAGTGGGCCCAATTCCGAGTTAATTTGAGAAAGTTATGGTCTAAAAATGTTTTGGATAAAATTGTAATTTTGGAAGTTGGGTTAAAGTCCCAAAACTCTAGCATGCGAAATCAGATTTTCTCTATTTTCTCTCTCCTCCCTCGTGAGCTTCTCTCTCCTCTTTGGGCGCATGACATCGCAACTTCCAGTTGGCAATTCGTCGTCGTTCGACCACCCAAGCCGCGCCACCGGTCCAATTAGCTTCGTCTCCCTCTCTCTCTCCTCTACCTAGCCCAACCATCACTCGACACCACTAACTCAAGAATTACCCCAATTTTGGAGAGGAAGTCGCAACTTGAAAAGCCTTGTCGACGTGGGATCTTCCATTGTCGAGATCGACGTTTTTCAACTACCACTAGTCGAGATCTTGGGACCAAAGTGTTCACCAGCTTCTCCTCTATCTTTTCCTCCAAAGATCCGGTTCGATCCTTCGTCGTAGTGCTTCGATTGCTGACGGAAAGAGCTTTATAGGTATATATGAAGTTACTCCACTTATCGTGCTAGTTCTTTTGGTATAGGTATTGCCGACGATTTGGAGTTTTTCGATCGTCGGAAAACAACTCAAGACACCCACCAAGGCCGGCAACGTGTGGGCCAGGTGTTGGAGACTTGTTTTGGACCTAGAATGATCCCCATCTCGTCTTGAGCACAACTGTATGTTCGGATTTGCGAGAACGAACTTTTGCCTAGTATGTGTTGTTGGGTTCGATGTGATTAGACCGTGAAAATCAGTTCCATTTTGAGAAGTGTTGTTCTATGTGTTGTTGGGATCATGTAGGAACTTTTGGATCTGAGATCGGTGGTTGTGAACCTTGTGGTCCTGTTTTCCCTAGGGTTTGATCTTGTTGACTTGGTTGACCAAAAAGCTTTTTGAAACCGTTTGACCTTAGGAACACTTGAGACTCGGGAACTAGGGTTTCGTTGTAAAGTACAGTTTTGGAGTTGTTTGGTAATCTAATCCTTATGTTCTCTCAATAGGTACTTAAGCTACACATACCCCACAAGAAGGATCCTCTTAAAGTTTAGCAGCGTTGAAATGGGCCACAGTGAAAATCCGGTAGAGGCTGAGAGTTGGCTCACTAAGTTGGAAAGAGTATTTGAAAACGTGAGGTGTCACACTGAGGATCAAGGTTAGTTCGCTACTTTCCTTTCGAAGGGGAATGCATTTTATTGGTGGGAAACTGTTCGGTGAGATTATCATGATCCTCCTCAATTCCTTGAGCAGAGTTTCAACGAATCTTCTATGATCAATTCTACCCTCGTTCTTATTGAGAAACTAAGTGAGTTGAATTTTTGAAGTTGAGGCAAGACTCAATGACTGTGCTAGAATGTAAGTATAAGTTTAATGAATTGTCTAGGTATCCTGAGTTAGTCCCCAACGAGAAAGAGAAGTGCAAACGGTTTGAAGGGGGATTGTGGAACTAGATTCAAAATGTTGTGATTACAGTTACTTTTCCTTTTGTGAGAGCTTTGGCCTAAGCAGCCTATCGAGTTGCGAAGACTCTTAGTCCAACTAGTGCAACGAGACATCATCAAGACAAGACTAGCTATGGCGGACCAAGTTATGGTCCATCAAAGAAAGGAGGTTTTTGTTCTGTTCTTCAGGCAGCGGTTGGTCAAGTGATTCAAATCAGGTTCTAGAAGTGGGAAATCTGGACCCAGGCCAACTTGGAGCCAAAACTCAGGTCAACAGTCAGTTGCTAGTACATCTAAATATTCTTCAAAGTCAAGTGGATGTCGAGACATGCAAAGTGGGTCTAGTCAGGAATCTGAACCAGGTTACCATTGCGGGCAGATCAAACACTTTAAGAGGGATGACCATAATTTCTATTAGGGTGGTACCGCAACATAGGGAACAATAGCCAAGAAGGGGCAAAGTGTTGGAGGTCAAACTCGAGGACACAGAGGTACCACTGTTATTGGTTCTTCATCCAGGAGTGGGGCTCAGTCTCCTGTTTGAGGCAAAGGTCGTAGGCAGGAGATGAGTCAGCCAAGATGTCCCAAAGCACAGAGAATCGTGTGTTTGCTATGACTTAGCAGGAGGCACAGGCCACACCAGATGTTATCACTAGTATGTTACTTATTTTTTGTCATAGTGCACGTGTTTTAATAGACCTAGGAGCCACACATTCCTTTGTAGCACGTAGTTTTATGCCTTATGCAAGTGTTAGACCAAACCCGATTAGCGGAGGACTTAGTATTTCCTTACCTACTGGGGATGTTCTTGTTGCGAACATGGTGTTTAAAGGTAATCAAGTCCAAGTAGGTGAAGTAGTGTTGGAAGCAAATTTGATTCCTTTGGATATCGTCGACCTTGATGTTATTCGAGGAATGGATTGGTTGGAAAGACATCATGCTTCGGTAGATTACTTTCGGAAGGAGGTTGTGTTTCAAAGTTCCGTTGCGTTTGATTTCAGCTTTAACAGAAAAACTATTACTAAGAAGGGGTGTGCAGGTTACTTGGCTCATGAAATTGATACTCAGGACAATATTGTGAAGTTGGAGGATATTCTGGTAGTAAAAGAGTTTCCATATGTGTTTTTCGATGATCTTCCTAGATTACCCAAACATCGAGAGATTGAGTTCATTATCGAACTTTTTCCTGGCACCAATCCTATCTCTCAAGCACCTTATAGGATGGCACCTGCAGAACTAAGAGAGTTGAAGACTTAACTGCAAGAGTTAGTGGATCATGGATTCATTCGTCCTAGTGTTTCACCTTGTGGTGCACTAGTCTTGTTTGTAAAGAAGGATGATACTATGAGGTCGTGTATCCTGTTTAAAAGAAGAGCGAAATCCCCCAATTGGTATGCATTGACTTTCATTTGAAATTTAATTTTTCAGCCGAATCCCCCAATTTGAAATTTCTTCAACATGACAGTTGGTTCAAGTGTCAATGCGACTAAGGGGGACTCCGATGGGTCATGGGATTATTCCCTCGAATATCCAAGGTCCCTTCAACTACTATTGCCATATCCAACCTCCCCCGCAAGCAAGGGGGACTCCGATGATCCCACTTTAGAAATAGATGATATGAAGAACAAATTGGAACACAGCTCGTCCTTAGTCCATTATTGGACTGAAAAGTGTGTCGAAGCTAAGCAGAAGTTGGCATATTTGACTTGGCAAGTTAACAAAGCATGTCACAGAATAGAGAAGCCCAAAATCTGTGCCCAAAGAAGTAAGCATAAAGTAGAGAATTTGCATATGACAAAAGAGGATGCTACGTATGAAACCTTAGCATCCACAAAAGAAGCGACAAGCATGGTTATACAATGTGTGTGACTTTCAACGATGGTTTTAAGAAATTCCTACGGTTCACTGCAGATGTCGACAAAGATATTGACTGGGATGCCATAACCTTGTATGCTGCCCATGAATTCATCTATGGCAGTGTACACCCACCATATCACAACTACAAAGGAGCAAGTGCCAAAAGCAAAAAAAGACAACAATAATTCATTACCTGGTGATAGCCATATGAACCCTCAATGAATCGTATTGAGTTGTTTGTTTTTTTGTTAGTGTCATGCGTTGTTACTGTGTTGTATGTTGTTCACATATTTGAAAAGACGTTATGTATCATTTGCAAGAGGTTAGGCTACTCAATATTTTACATATTTCGATTCAATAAAATTAGATTACCGAAATGCATGACGAGTTTTAAGACAACTTAAACTTCATTACACGCACAACGGTAAGCAGAGAAACGAATAAGTCGTGAATTTATACCAGTGCCAAAAAATGTTATGCAATTTCAGTGAATTGAACACCAAACAACCCCTTGGTTGTTATCGCAAAGTGGCACGATGCCGATGCCAAATAGGGGGATAGTAAAAAGTCAAGTTGCGAATGAGGGGGTTTGTGCTTGGCATGGCCTTTGGTTATTTCATTTTGAGCGGCAATTATAAGGTGTTGTAAAGACAAAAAAAACCTAGAGTTCACGCAATGTGCCCATGCAATTTCCAGTGTAGGAGTAACTCTTCTGCCTGACTACCACATGCCATCCACATTGTCTAATCTTATCCCATTCATCCCCTCAAAAGGCTCAATAACATCAACGACCTGATTGGTCACTACCACTGCCGCACCAAACCTGCTTGCCAATGCTTTCAATTACTCGAAACCCTTGAAAAACAAATCCAAATGCCGCTTTAGTTGAGAAGGAGTGTTGTTAAATGAAGCGTGAAACAACCGGGCAATAGAATCAATCGCAACAAGCTTGACCGACGTCTTGTTGCCCCTTTCACTATGAACGCTTCTATGCTTCCAATTAGAGGAACCAATTGGTGTGCGTCCTGGATGCTGTGAACGTAGATGTCGTTGCAAGCGTTTGTTGTCAGTGAGGACCGAATATAGTGGCCTAGTTGCTGCAGTCGCCTAAATGGGAAACTGAAGTCGTTGTGTATGTATATGGAGGAGGCACAAAGTACCCCACGCGTGGGAGGAAGTTGAGCTAGGAGATTCAATTGCAGGCATAGTTGGGTCTTATCACAACCGCTTTCACCCACCACACCAGTTATGGAGTTGCACGGGATGCCACCCCTAGGCAGTTGTTGATAATTGGTTTGCTTAGAACCAAACTTGAGTTTTTGTGAGGTTTTAGAATCCACCCTAATTGCTCTAATCATGTTATGGCAGCAAGTAAACAAATTGATTCACTCATGAAGATGCTCACAAATAAGTCCATGGTGTTTGGATCAAATTGCATTGAACATCACAAGGACCCCAAGCATGGTGTTTACATTAGGAGACCTAGAAACCAAATCACATAAGTTGCTAATGGATGGAATGAAGATGATCCCCAAACCTTCCCAATAAGAGCATAACGCATAAAACCTTAGGTGATCAATCAAAGGATGCAAAACAGCTCCATTAAAATAGTGAAGAAGAATTCATGAATGAAATCAAACTTTATAAACTCAAACCATGATACAAGACCAGCAAGATGTTCATTACAACTAATAACAGAAAAACAAAGTAAAACAAAGAAAATACAAGAAGAAAATAAAAGACAAAGGGAGGAGAAGAAGATAAGGACATCATGCTATAGATGGAAAAGAATCATCTCCATGGCTGCCAGGAGGCCAAAGCCTCCCAGCTGCCTGCCTTCTCCCTTCTCTCCCTTTGTGACTCTCAACTTTCCCTCTCTTTGTGTACAATGGAAGTGTAAATGATGGATCTCAGGATATGAGTTATGATAGTGTTTGGAATGGAAGTGATATTTATAGGGAGAAGGGAGTGATAAATCTGAATTTAATATGGCTAATGTATACAACACTTGTATTTAGATAATCAGAATTGGTTGCTGCACTTCACCAATAACTCCCACCAGCAGCCCTAGCTCATCAATATGTCAGCATGACCAAGCATCCATCCAGAAACCAATACCTCATGCCTAGCTCACCATGACCAAGCATCCATCAGCTCATCCTTATGTCAGCATGATGTGTATTTTCATGGGCTTACGAATTGTGCTTGGCTGAATCAAATGATGACTTTAAGATGTCCATTGTGAAGTTCAGAATGTCTCTGATCCAACTACACAAGTATTGGCCCAATCCAAGCTCCGATGAAGAAGATAAGGCCGAAATGAACTTCTACCTCAGTTTCCAGGTTTTTGCACGTTTTTGCACCATATTGCTTCAAATGCCTTAAGTTGTATTCCTCTCATGCCAATCAGCCCTTAATATGCATGAATTGTACTAAAAGTGATCTCTTGCTGCCTTAACATGCTTTAATTGCATGAATTATGCTCTCTTGCTCTATTGGCCTACAAAACACACAAAGAGAGGCAAAATAACTCAGAATTATAGGAAACTAAGCAAAATGAGTAAGTAAATTGGGCATGTATATGTATGAAATTATGAGCTTAAATGCCCCCTGAAACTACGGTCAAATCTCACATTGCCCCCCGAAACTTAAAGTGGCTCACTTACCCCGCTTGACCATGGTTTGGTGACTCACTTTGCCCCTCGACGTCAACTTTCTCCAAAAGTCTGTTAATTATGATGATGTTGCAAGGGTATTTTTGTAATCTCATACACATGGATCATTATCCACCAATTAAAGGGGTGACGTGGCAAGTAGAGCCCACATCCACATCGATAAGAATATAATTAAATATTCTAATGATTAAAACTAATTAAAAAATTAAAATAAAACATTTTAAGAAAAATTTAGACCCCAGCTACCCCAATCCTCAATCTCCATCCACACACACCCTTGTCCTCTCCTCCAAATACCCTTGGAAGAAACAAACCCATCCCACCCTCATCTCGGCCTCCCCAGCCACCATCCCTCCTCCTCCCTTGACTAGCCACAAAAACACCCACCCCTACCCCATCTCACAAACCCATCCCCATCCTTAACCCCAGCCCAGCACACCACCACCCCTTCCACCGCCCCTTCCCCAGCATACCCAGAAATTTCTTAAAAAAACAAAAACTCAGAACAAAAAAAAAACCCCAACTCATATATCAATCTTCTTCTTCAATCAAATTTCCAGAAAAACTCATCCACCTCCCAATCGCCATGCCTCATGAGAATATAATGCCAAGCAAAACTAAATATATACAAACAATAATCCAATCCTGAACCCCACCCAATCCACTCCAGCCCCAAATTTCCAAAATCAGCCACAACACTCCTCTCTACACCATTCCCATATTGATCACTCTCATATCAAGAACTACTTCTCCCTTTACTTTGGATCTGCATGCTTATACAACAATGGAAGCTTGACATGTTTTCCCCAATAAAAAAACCACAAAAAAGTGGATTTTACTTTACTAAAGTTTTGGTTAGAGTAGAGCCCATGCGTTGGGTTTTTTCACACAAGGCAGAGATGAAGGACTGGTGCTTAAAGGTGGGGTCATAAGTCAGTTGACTATGGTTGCTCCTTAAACTCCATTTGAATCAATTGGTTTAGTTCGTTAATTTGAGTTTTTTTTATTTTTCAAACCTTAATTTTGTAAGAGAGAGAGAGAGAGAGAGAGAGAGAGAGAGAGAGAGAGGGAGAGAGAGAGAGCGCAATTGACAGAGAGAGAGAGAGAGAGAGCGCAATTGACAGGGATGAGGGAAAATGGGAAAGTGTGGGGTGAGTTCTGATGCAGAGTGTGGCTGGGTGTAGGGTGGTGGGGAGGTAAGGTTGTTCTGGATGAGAAGGTGGAAGGGGTTGACAGGGATGAGAAGATAAAAAATGGAAACACGGGCGCATCGAGGGAGAAAAAATTGATTACTTTCCCTTTGTTTTTTTTTAAAATGTTTTTTTTTAATTTTTAATTTTTTTTTAATTATTAGAATATTTAATTATATTTTTATCTATGTAGAGGTGGGCGGTATGGGACAAAGTGGGTCACCAAACCACGGTCAAGTGAGGTAAGTGGGTCATTTTAAGTTTCGGAGGGCAATGTGAGATTTGACCATAGTTTCAGGGGGCATTGGTGTAAATAAGCCTTCCATATAATTGAGTTCATGATAATCATTATATAGAAGAAACAGAAGTGTTAGGTTATAAAACATTAACAAATGTTTTGGTTTGTTCATAAACAATTTTGAGTTTAAGTTCACACTTTGAATTTTGATAGATCAAAGTAAGATTTTCAAAGTTTTAGGCTGAAGAGAAAGTTTTAGGCCTACGTACCCTTATTGAAGGATCAAGCCATACGTAGTTCTTTCTACCATAAATCACAATTAAGATAATACAGAAATGTTCAAGGTGAAACTAACAATAAAATTCTAGAATCACTCTTTACCTAATTTCAACAAGCTATAAACTGAATGTCATGTCCTAAATTTATGTACCTAACTATTCAATCGAGTTTATCATTGTACATCCAAACACATGTGTAATCAAACCTTTTACCTGAAATTCATACCTGCAACCATTTGCATAGTGCATATATCCTGCTGTCACCCACCAAAAGGTATATGAGAAATATCATTAAATCCGAAGGCAACTGAGGAAGGGGGGAAACTAGCCAACCACATGTGTAGATAAGTCGGGCAGGTGGCTAAGGATCCTGGCCAATGAAGATAATATGAGCAGGGTGGCGAAGAATATCTTGTTAACTGTATAAAACACATTAGTATTGCATTGTTCTCCAAATAGGTGTACACCAAACATAATTCATCTTCCATAGATAATTCGTCAATTCCAAGTACTACACATGTGGAACGGTCTACTCCATATTTGTGGCACATCTTAGCAGAACTCAAGAAGAATGGTCAACCCAATAACACAATCCTAGTAGAACTCAGTGAGATATACTCAACTTAAGAACGCAAATCCTAGCACCACACGGTTCGGGCGTTCTTGATACTCGTGGGGCAATGTCATACGCGCTTAGACTTTTGCGAAGACAATTGAGTTGTCAGAAGACACCTTTATTTCCCAAAGACAACTGGGATGTCCAAAGACATCAATATTCCTAAAGGAAACCATATTTCCGAAGGCAACCGGGATGTCCGAAGACAGTTGTAACATCCCAACCCAAAATATTAATAAGTTTGGATTTAATTAAATTTAAAAACGGAATTTCCAATTTTGCCCGTGAAGTGGGGGCAAAAAGGTCAATTTTTATTCGGGAAGAGTTTGGATCAACGGGTGATATTTTTAGGGAGCTTGTACTGAGCCGAGTCCGTAGACACGCGGTAGGCTCAATTCGGACTTGAAACGAAGAAGATACGATCGAAAAATCATTAAGGGCCTAATTGAAAATTTTCAGAAAATAATTTGGATAAAATCATTTTTTCTTTTTCTTTTTTTCTCATTTCTCTCTCTTTCCCGAGCAGCCCCCTCCCCCGACTTTGCTCCAGCCGCACCTCCCAGCCACCATAGCCACCGCCACGCTGCACCACCGGCCTCGAGGTCGGACCCATTAGAACCACCACCTCCTCCTCTCTCTTCCCCGGCCAGCGCAGCCCTTGAGCCGCCGGAATTCGCCGAAAAGGGAGAAACGTCACGGAAATTTCAGTAACTTTGAGGTCTTCGTTCTCCTTCAATTCTCCACCGATTCCGACGAGTGAGGTATGTTTTCTCGACTATTTTTCGAGCTCTAGCTGCCTGTTGGATAAGTTTCCTGAAATTTTGAGAGTTTACAAGTTAAATTTCGAAGTTATGTTTCAGCCGGTTTTCAAGTGGAATTTCCGGCCACTTCCAGCCACTTTTTGGCCTTTACCTAAGAACAAAAGTGACTCCAAATTAGGGGTATTACCTAGGTTAGGAGTTTGGAGCCAATATTCTAAGATTTTCCGGCCGCCTGAATAGTGATCAAGCCACCCATGCGCGGCAGCGCGTGGGCAGTCCAGCAGAGGTCACATTTTGTCCTAGAATGATCTTTATGTTGTCACGAGCGCGTAGGAATTTACGGATCTCAATTTGGATATCGTTTGGGCCTCGAACGAATTTGACATATCCTGTGATTTTCGGGTTTGATGTGTTTGGACTGTTGGATCAAACCCAATTTCACGTATGTTGTTCCTGGTATTCCTAGGATCGTATAGGAATTCGCGGATCGTGAATCGGACCCCCGGATGTACCAATTCATTAACTTAAAGTTTTGACATTCCGGTTGACCGAGTGTCTTCTGAGACTTTTACAGCGCTTGGAACTTTGAGTTTGGACCTTAATGACGCCTCGTTCCTAGTATTTAAGAGAAACCCGGGAAATTAGGATTTTACTTTAAAGTCTCATTTTTGAAGAGTTGGATTTTAATATCGTGTTTGTATTCTGGAATAGGTAATCCGACTCCGCCTTCAAGAGAGCAGGACCCTCTCTGGGGTCACGCAGCTTAGGACTACTTGTGAATGGACTTTGTTTTCAAATAAATTGCATGAATTTTATGATGAAATTTCTATGCATAAGAATTTAAGGGTTTATGGAAATTTACCTTATACTTATTATTCGAAACTAATATTTTTATAAAGTATGGGTGTTATGTTTGAGTTTTAGACATATTCAAGTATCTTGAATTAGTTATGCATACTATTTGGGAAAGTACTTTATGTTGAGTTTATGTGGGGGTACTTGGTATTAGTTGTAAGGCATGGAAATATGCGAGAGTAGAAAGTCAGTTTGGAGTGCTATATGCACTACCCTGGATACCTCCCCTGGATTTGGAATGTGATTATGGAAATATGAGATACTTGGAAATGTCGGAACCCGGGGCATACCTTAACGGGTGTCGCTTGAGACCCTTAATTGGGTAGTCTGCGCGCGTAGGACTGTTTCCAAGGCGTACGGGTCTTGATTCTTCGTCCGTACGTGCTGGCTGAGAGTTAGTCCCCCAGTTGGACGGCTCGTCCCTAGCCACATAGTCCGTTTGAGGGCTGATAATTGTGAGCTAGTCAACAATCCCCTGTTGGATTGTTTCCCCGGTACAATTAGGTGTGTCATATATATATATATATATATATATATAGAATATCTCTTATATTATATAGCTATTCCTTTGTTCTTGTTTCTGAGTGAGGATACTTCCTCGCTCGTCGTGCCAATGGGCACATGTTTTGAGAGTTTGATTAGAGATTTATAATGGAAGGGATGAATGGGTTGATTTGCAAGTTTCACTGAATTTCGGATTTAACTTGGGTTTGAGCAAACTATATATGTATGAATATGATGGTTTTTAATGTATTGATTTCATGCATGGTTTTCTAACAGTGGGGTTATATTACTTTGGTTTAAATGAAACTGAATCTTGTTTTGTCCACTCACAATTTTCTGTTTTGCGCCCCACAGCCAGGAGTTGACTGGAACGAGCAGGAGAGCTGTGTCGTGTGCCCTTGACCCGTGAACTTTGGTGCTCCAGTTTTCGTAGAGCTTCGGTACCTTGTAAATTCGTAAAACTTCATTTTTGCTAGTTTGTTGAATTCTGTAGACTTGCTCTGTTATCGCCCTCTTGGGATGTGATTTTTGAGGCCGGAGGTCATGGTTTGTAATACAATACTTTGTGTAATACATGCTGGTTGTTGGGATATAAAGTAACTGTGTTTTAACAGGTTGAAATTTTGGGATATGTTCTGTTTTCAGGGGAGACTCTGCCAAAATTTTGGTAGAAAGTCTCGGTTCTTAGTAATTGGGCCCGGCATCTCCGAATGCCGGATATTTAGACGGGATCCGTCCGGGTTTTCCGAGAAGATTCGGGCTGGGTCCTGTCTACAGTAATATTTTTGAAGGCAACCAGGATGTCCCAAAAACATCAATATTCTTGAAGGCAACCATATTTTCGAAGCCAACAAAATCCAATTTCAAACTATTTAACACAAGTATAAGAATAAACATATAACTAAACATTTAAAATCAACTCAACCCAAATCCGCATAATAAAACATAAATATATTATAAAGCGATAGAATAATAATTCATAAATATTTAATAAGAGTCTTAGAGCATAATATCATTCTAAAACAAACAATCAAATCCCAAACACCTCCTAACCAATTGGTCCTGATTGGGCCGGCTAGGCCCACCATCTTGGTAAGCTAGGCCTCTAATCTCCAGTCTAAAAGTTCTTATAGGTCCACAACAGTCCATCAATTATGTCGCAAAAGTTTGGTTACGATCCGACGGTCAGTAGACCGTCAACGACTGCACGATTGGATGGCGATCAAAGGTTAAAATCTTAGATTTAAGGATTCAGAATATCTGAATGACTGATTCTTGATCCGTGAGTTTGTGCATGATCCTAATGATAGGAGAAACGATGTAACTTAAAATTGAACTGATCTAACGTTCTAAACGTATTGAACTTAGATATTGCATAATATGCACAATATTTGTTCGATAGTCAATGATAACCAAATTCAAATTCGAGCATACTGTCGTGCTCGGGACCACATGGAGAATATTTCAGAACAAAATGGGCGGCCACAGTGGCCCCACACGCAGCCACCCACCGCTAGCTGTGGGTGTCCTAAGAAAATTCCGGCGATGGAAAATTCTCAAAACTCCCTACAATACTTATACCAACACGTTTAGACTAACAAGGGGAACAAGTTTTGGTCTCAGACCCCGCCTAGCTGGAACATGGTAAATCACTGCCAAAACCGTTGGCCAATTTGGGGGTTAAAAATTGATATCTCAAACAACAAAATTAACCCTAACCACCTACACGATCAGCAAGAGCATGAGGAGAGGATCGAAATCCATACTAAGATTGACGTCAATGGCCATCGAGTTGTCGGAAATGGAGACGGAAACCATGGAACTGTCGGCCCTTTCCGAGCTCACATTGACGGCGTGACGGCCCAGGGTGGCGGGGTCTTGGCCCAAATGTTGTTGCCGGTTAGTGCTCGTCACTTTACTACCAATCTTGTATGCGGAGGTAGCTGGACATCAACATTGTGCTGCTAGGAAGTCGAAGAGGCGTTGTGCGCAGTCCCTTGAGAGACAGAGAGAGATCGGGAGAGAAAGGAGAGAGAAAGTGCCCTCACTTGGGCCAGTTTAGGTCCTACTTTAAAATTCAATTTTGAAATATTTACGGTTGAGCCACTACACTTCCGTTAGCCAAAACAGCTCCGTTTCAACTCCAATTTAGGCCCAGCATGTGTCTACGAACTCGTGAGCTCGAGCACTATGCAATGGAACCAAGAAAAATTCTAAAACTAGCACTGAGCAAAATGTCAACTCTAAACCATCAAGGAACCTAAGGTTAAAGTCGTCTTTTCACTTCAGAATTTTAAAAATTAAATTAAATTTCGCGACGGGATGTTACACAAATGATTGACATGTGGCAACTGCTTATTGGCGAGGCATAAGTATTCGTGACGCGTGTCTTTATATCTTAAAAAATTCATAAATAATTAATGAAAAATCAGAAAAATACACCGAAAAATGCTATGTGTTCCTTACGACAGTGGCTTTGATATTTAAGGTCTAAAATTATAATTCCACATATTTGAGTTTATGTTATGTGTCCCTAATCCCACTATAATTTCAAAACAAAGGTGATACGTGTTGTTGCGTAGATTCAGCTGCACCAAAATGGGTTCAACTGCATCCTCAACTTGTGATACTCGCAAGTGCACGAGCCGTTGGTAGTTTAGCGTATGTAAGTGCGAGGTCGATTCCACAGGGATTGGTGATTGAATGATCCAATTCAATTTTCCTACACAAAACAAAAATGAAAACAAAAGAAACAAAACAAGAAGAAAGAATGTACATTACAAGAAAAATAAATTACAACTAAGAAAACATTAAGTGAACTAGAAGAACTTTGAGGAAGAAAGGAAATGTTTGGGAAAAGTGTTTGAGGACATGGAGGCTTTTTGGAGAAGAAAGTAGAAGTAGAGAATTGTTTGAGAAAGTGTTTGGAGAATTTGATGAAGAAAGTGTTTGGAAACTTGGAGGATTTTGGAAGAGAAAGTGTTTGGGGACTTTGAGAATTTGGAAGGGAAGAGACATGTGTTTAGGGTTTGGAGAGTGTTTGGAAGAGAATAGAGAAGTGTTTGAGATTTAATAAAAAGAAAATTTAGTAGAATGATCTTATTACAACAATTGAGAACTACAAAGGGAAACTAAAAGAATTTGAGGGAGAGAAGGGAAGGGAGCTCTAGAGAGGAGCTTGAGAGCTCCCCCCCTTGGGGTGTTATTACAAGCTTAGAGAACTTCCCTATTTATAGGCCTAGGGGAAGTGAAAATCTGAATTCAATAATACTAATGCATACAACACTTGAATTATAAAATCTGAAATGGTTGATGCACTTGTATTAGAAAATCTTCAATGGTTGATGCACTTGTATTAGAAAATCTTCAATGGTTGATGCACTTCCCCAATAAATCCCACCAGCAGCCCTAGCTCATCTTCATGTCAGCATGACCAAGCTTCCAACCAGAAATGATAGCTCATGCCTAGCTCACCATGACCAAGCATCCAACCAGGCACATGCTGAGGTCAGCATGACCAGCAACTTCAAGGGCTTACAACTTGGGCTTCTATTAATCAAATTAGGACTTTAAGCACTTGAAATTGAAGTTCAGAATGTCTTATTTCCAGCTATATGTTATTTGGGCCAATCCAAGGTCGGATGAAGAAGTTAAGGCCGAAACAAATTTATAACTCATTTTCCGCGCTGATAAGATCCATCCTGAGCATGGTTCAGTGTTTGCTAGGAAACGGACTCCAGATTTATCCAATGGGGCTGAATTTTGGATATGTTATAGTACACACACATTGGAACAACTTCCATGAAGAATGTGGCCTCATTAGAGCTATGTAGGCTGCTGAAACAAAGCTTACATTATGACCTACGGAACTGGACTAGCAGGGGACTGTAGCCATAATGAATTTGTCTTTAAGCTCTTCATCCATTCCTCCAAATTAGGCCTTAACATGCTTGAATTGCATGAATTATGTTCTCCAAAGCCATCATTGTTACCTAAAGCTCAATTAACTGAAATATAAACACAAAAATGATTAAAAGCACAAGTTTAACTCAAAAACATAACCAAATCATAAGCTAGAAGGGTAAGAATTAATATACAATTATGAACCGATCAAATACCCCCAAACCTAGATTTTGCTAGTCCTCGAGCAAAACAACACAAAACAAAGTTAAAAACAAAACTAGAAGTTAACTAAACCACTTTCGTAGGTAACTCGATTGCATTTAGCATATGCAACAAGCCTTTAAACCTCTAGGCATCCCTAGTAGGAGGAGTTGTGTCTCCTGAGGGTTTAACAGATTCAAATACCCACAAACGTTTTTCTAACTCTACAAAAATGGTTAGAAAACTTAAAAGATTGTTAGTCCTTAAGCAAAACCAAAAACAAAAACAAACATAAAGACATTAATTAACAAAAACAAAACAAAAACAAAAATAAACACAAAAACACAAAGAACTCAAAACAATCTTTCCGAACATTTTCTGAAGAGAAATGACTCATGCACATGACTCAAAAGTTTTTAATAATAAAAACTCAATTCTAGACATTATTTACAAAGCGGCAAAGTTCAAAACATAATATGCTCAAAGTGTAGTAGTGTGATAGCCAAATGCAACAAATTCCTCAATCTTAGTTTTCACACAATTTCAAAAATTATACAAAGCACAAGTTCAACTTCAAATCTCACCAAAGTTGTCCTCTCACAAATGAATCACTCAGAAGAGGGCTATAATGCAACACTCAGTTATAAACATGAGATTAGAGTTAAACCATAAATGACTTAACTCTAAAATAGAAAGATGAAGAACTTGCATTAATATGATCTCAAGAAGGATGCCAAACACTTAAAAGTAAGAAAATGGATGCAATTCAACCACATGACATTTAAGATCAATTTAGGTCTTTAACATAGGTTGTAATGGGGCCAAGGGTGTAAGGTGAGTAAGAAATGAAGGGTATGGATAATACAAAGTCCAAGGAACTCGCAATTAGAAATGAAGAGCATAAAATAATTGTTTACAAGACTTCGAATCATCACGATTAGATTTTTTTCTTTTACATGATCAAAACTCCTTATACCTTCATTTACAATGGTTCATACTCCTTCCCTTTAATTGAACAAACACCAATTTATTTTGAAGGCCCAAAAATGAAAATTTCAATGAACCACCACCTAATCACAACTTTTCTCTTTTCTTTCACCAATTGTGTGAATATATATATTTTTTGAAATGTAACACCTCTTCCTAAACCTAGTATGAAAAACACATCCCAATTAAAGCTCATGAGTTCCTTAGAAAGGTAAATATTTGTTTTTCAGGCTAAGGTGAGGAAATATAATTGGTAAATGAAAGAAAAGGTTTACATGTAGGCTCAAAATGGTTAACAATGGAAAATCATGCTTAAGCATGCATAAGGTTAGCTTGAAAGGCACAAACGATCCAAAGAAGGCCTTAATATCATTTCTTAAATGTCATGAAATCAAATTGCATAAGAATGAATGACTTTTAAGTGTTCAACCAAATCAATGAATAATGAGATCAAACAACAACTTTGACGACAAGAAAATTAGAGTATGTATATAACACTCATGAATTGAAGGACAAGGCTCAAAAGCTCACTTTATATGGTTATATAAGTCTAATTTATGCTTGATATAATTCTTTAGATCATGCAAATCCTTTAATTGGAAAATTATGAAACAAATGGCAAGTGCAAAGGTTTCAAACATATCACGATAGAACAATGCCAAATTTTTTTTTATTTTATATTTTTAATAAATAAAAAACACTAAAATAAAATGAAATCCAATTTTTATTTAAGTCATGCAAAGATTTATCACTATCTCATCATAAGTGTTCGGAAAGTGACTCAAAACAAAAACAAAACTCAAATAGAAGAAAAACAAGCAATTTTTTTTTTAAATTAAGAAAAAAAATAAAATAATACATGCTAAACTCCAATACCCTCAAACCTAGAAATGAACATTGTCCTCAATGTTTAAAAATTAGCCACAAACAATGTCATAACAACAAATGAAATGTATTAAAGCAAATAAAAATCACAAAACATACAAAAATAAAATAAAATAATTACAAAATAAAAATTACAAAACCAACAATCAAACAAACAAAAATAAAAATAAAAATAAAACAGTAAACCCTAATCACATAATTCTGAAACCCAAAAATATTTTGAAGCCCAAAGCCTACAATGAAATTATCCCACCTTGAAACCCAAACAAGATGAAAAACCGACCCAAAATGAAACCCGAAGCCCACACATTTTAAATTTTTTTTTAAATACATAAAACGTGAATTATGAGCGCAAAGCGGGATTTCCTGAAAAGAGGGAATGTGGTCCCTGATGTCGTCTCATGGTTAGTCACGGGCAGAAGCAGAAGCCGCGTGTCGAGGATTGAAGCACCGGAGATTTCACAAGCTGAAATTACGGGGCCATGGAAAGGCGCGAGGCTTTTACCTGAACGCGTCCGTTCAGAAAAGACATGTCGAGATAAATGAGTTGGGTGTGGTTGGAAAGTGAGAAGGGTTGTGGGACTCGGAGGAATGCTGGAGATTCAGAAAATGCTCAGAGCAGCCTGAGGGTTTGTCAAAGTCTACGTATATAAGAAGGAAAAAGAAGGGAAAAAAAAAACAAAACCACAAACTCAGAAACACAAAAGAGAAAAGAAGCAAGAAAAAGAAAAAAAGTGAGAAATCAAATGGCTTCTTCCTACCCCTTTTCGTTGAATCTCAACCTAACTCCACCGACTCAAACACGAGGCCAAGCAGGAGCACCAGTATGGATGCCCTACTTTGCCTCCGCACGGGGCCTGTGAGGAGCTGACTCATACTCCTGGACAACGATGTTGCCATTGGAGTGGGCAGAAATTTAGTGACTCCTAAAGATATACGTGTGTTCGGGACAAGGGATGACAACCGGGTCACGAGCGATGCCCTGGCACTGAGCGTGCAGAGTCCAGCATGTGTCGCAGTTTGGTTTATCGCCTACTGCGAAGTCCCATGAGGTAGAGGTGCTGAAAGGTCAGTTAGCGGCGGAGCACAGGATGGTTGAAGAGTGTCAAAGTGCTATAAAAAGCTTGAAAATGGAGCGGTCAAGGATAGTGGAGGTGAATCGACACCAACTAGAAGTATTGCGAGATGAGAATAAAAACCTAACAAAGATTGTAGAGTTGTACTCTCGCGACATGCGAAAACAGCTGGAGGACCTAGACCGACCGGGTAAACGCAAGAAACCAGATCGCGAGAAAAGTTATACTGAAGCTAAGATTGCGATCTTTGGGAGCTCAAGTGATGAGCCCCAAGAGGCTGTGCGTGAAGCCCCGAAGAGGACAGCCAGAGGGCCAAACTAAAAGCTCCTATGGTCGAGACACCGAGCGCTAAGAAGAAATGATTTCAGCTTTTATTTATTTATTTAATTTTAAAAATGTATGTGCGTTTTTTTTTTAAATTGGGAAATAAAAACGTTATGTTATCTCAAAGAGACGAATGACCCTAAATTTAAAGAACGACGATCAAACAAAAACATGAAAACCCAAACATGCATTTTTATTTTTAGTTAAGTAAACACACAAGTAACTGCTTTTTCTTTTAAGAGAAAAACTTGAGGATGACCAGTTAAGGGCCTCAGAAAAACACAGCCAGGGGATCCCTGGAAGGTTGGAGGGGTCACAATGGTCCCGCTTAAAACCCTAACTTTTTAGACACCGAAGGTGCGCCTTAAAGAACTCCTAGACACTCTATAGACTGCGGTTGCTCACTGGAGTTACCAAAAGTTTAGCTCCTTCAAAGAATATCCTATGAGTTTTAAATTATACTACATAATTAAATAAAAACTGAAATAAACACACAATTCAAACAAGAATTTAAAAGAAGAGTTGGGATTCTTGCACCAGGTGTCCAAGACGCATCTTTAATTTTGTCTCTTCTTCCAATTAAATTCTTAGAAAACCTGACAAACAAGAAGAAAACAAGTTATTTTTAAATTAAAAAGAAAAAATAATGAATAAAGAAAAATAAAATAAAATAAAAAGAAAAAGGAAAACACACTTCCCCAAACTTAAATCAAACAAAGACGACAAACGGAAAAGAAAGAACAATTCCCTAACTAAAATAAACTAAAGATGATAGCCGAAATGGAAACCTTGTTTTCCCAAACTCCACATATCATCATGGTACGGCCTCAAACTTTGCTGGAGATACCGACTTTGGGGCTGCTGCCAGGAGGCATGGTTGGCAGCAAGCTCACACCGACGGATCATCTGCATGTGGCAAAGAGGTCTGACAAGGCAGCAGTGGAGGAGTCCCACAATTTAACGGTGCTCCACGCGGTCTCTGCTACCAATTTGGGCATGCGATTGCTGGCAAGAACACGGGAGTGTGCCGCGATGAGGGAGGAAATAGCTTCCTTGAAGGCTATGGTGGCAGACTCCAGAAGCGGCTTCCTTGCCAATCAGCACGTGGAAGCACTGGAGAAAGAAAGAATGAGGACCATGTGGAGCTGCTGAGATTCTTGCAAGTTAGAGATAACAGAGGCATGCCATGAAGATGAAGATGAAGATGAAGAAGTTGTTTTTATTTTTAATTTACTTGAATGTTTTGTTGTTTTTGTTTTTTTGTTTTTTTAACTTTTTAACTTTTTTTTCTTTGTTTGCAGTGTTTGAATAAAAATGTGTTTTTAACTCTCAGAAATAAACTAACTAACCACGCCACGTAAATAAATACATAAACTAACTTAACAAAACAAAAAAAAAAGAAAACAAAGAAGTTCCAAATTGAATCCTATTTAATTAGAGAAATTATCTTTAATTTAAGATAGAAATATCTCCCTAAATTAAGGAATCGATTTTCACTAAATCTCTTGGAGTAATTCCTATAATCTTTTTGGGTAAGAATAATCCTAACCAAATAAAGATTATTCTCCCAAAACCCCAGCACACAACGAGCCTATAAATACATGACTACATAAGGCATTCAAGGTAACTCTTTTTGAGCCCAAAAATCCTCTCTTGCCGCAACTCTCTCTCTTTTCTCTCCCACACGGCTAAGTGCCACCACACACAGCTTCGGACAACCCGGGTTATTCTCGTGAGAGAAAACTTCATCTATTTTAGCTATTGTCGTATCATTTTCAAGATCCAATCGAACTAACTTTTGCATCGAAGGGCCTTTGGTCAACACCCCTCGGGTATAGTCTATTTACTCATATTTATTTTGCAAGGAGTGAGGAAGAAAGAGAAAGAAGGTCGAAGATCAAAGAATCAACCCGCAAATATTCCCCGTGGGGAATTTCGCTCAAACATATTTGGTTCTTTCATTGAGAGCAAGAGTTATACTCAACGCGTGCTCTTAAATTAAAGGAATATCTTTCCTCCTATTCTTCACTCAACCAAAGCCTTCCAAACAACTATGGTTGGAAGCATATGCACTTGAAGCAAGGCCGCCGCGATGACGCGATCTACAACGAGCCAAAGCCATACGTCTTGAGATCCCTCGACTGAGACCATGGCTCCACCTCATGGCCCCGTGGCTGCCACATCCTTGCTGCCATGCGGCCTTACGGCCGAATCTGAGGCTCATCACCACGACGAATTTGCAGTGCATGGTGCAACCACCACTCGCGGCCATCTTGGAACAACTCCATCAATTCCCTCATTTGCCGCCGCGCTTAACGATTTCTCCCTACACCTCTAACGAAACCCTAGCCCACGTGTCATTGGGCTCCACACAATTCTCTCCTTCAAATCCAAGTAGTCAGCAGACCTAAGCATTAGAGTAGACCAACTCGGTCAAAGAGCAGACGACCAAAACAACTTGGTTAGACAGCTTTTTAGGCATATCAATTTGGTCAAAGACCTTGGCCCTGGATCCCATGGTGAAGAAAGAAGGATGGAGGAGCGTGCAGGCATGTAGTTCGAGAATTCCTGGGCAGGTTTCAGCAAAAGCAAGTAGGCAAGGAGAAAGACTAAAGCGTGCTGCTCAGCATGTTGGGATGTCACATGCATTCGCGAGCCCTACTCAAAGTAGATCGAGTCTCTGATCAAGATTAGGTCCAAATACCAATGTGCACGAGAGGTTGGGCTTATGATCTGATTTTCATGCCCGCTTGGGCCCTCAGAGAAGCAAAGTACGATGTTTAATGTACCTTGCAATAAATTAACCAGGTAACTAATCATCTTTAATGTACCTACCTCGATCACTGTGGTGACGGTAGAGATCGATGTTTACTCTCCACCGTGATCAGCGCATAGACGTTCATGATCATCGACGAGGTCTCCCCATGTAATGGCATCATAGGCAGGCCATGAATTGGCAAGATCAATGTCATCACTTTTGCTACGCACCAGAAAATCTACTACCTAATCCTTGGGGAGGTGTCGGGTAAATTAAAGAGTGATCAAGCGATAGCGAGAAGATGCTAAGCTTAAGGACTAAAGAAAAGAAGACATACCCAATTTGTTCTTGACAATCGAGCAGAGACTAGAAGGGAAAGAGAATAGTCATCCTCCAAAAGAAATTAAAGAATCAGGACCAAGATGAGTGAATCTGTCCATAGGTCTTTCCTGAAGAAGGATGAAATCCCGAGGATGACGTCAAGCTAGTATCCCTTGATTCTGATAAGCCAAAAGAAACGCGCGGATCGGCTCGCGCCTAAGCCTAGAAGAGAAGATGGAGCTTACCACCTTCCTCTAGAACAACAAAGACATGTTTGCGTGGTCACCATCTGGCATGCCAACCATTGATCCGTAAATCATCTGCCACAGCCTTCATGTCAAACCAGCCGCAGACCAATGACGTAGAAGAGATGCAACTTCGCTCCTGGACGAGTTGCCATCATTGAAGCCGAGATTGACAAGTTTTTAGTTGCCGGCTTCAATGAAGAAGGCTCCTACTTAAAGTGGCTGGCCAACGTTGTTCTAGTGGCAAAGAAATACCAAGGCAAGTAGAGAGTGTGTGTAGACTACACCGACCTTACCAAGGCATGCTCAAAGTACAACTTTCCATTGCCAAGAATTGATCAGCTAGTAGATTTGACTTTCGACAATCAACTGCTAAGCTTCATGAACGCATACTCCGGCTACAATCAAATCATAATGCATGAGGACCATAAAGCATGAGGACCCTAAATCATAATGCATGAGGACCATAAAGCGTAGACTTCTTTCATAATTGAAAGAGGCACATATTGCTACGAAGTTATGCCCTTTAGGCTGAAAGAATACCGAAGCAACGTACCAGAGGCTCGTGAACAGGATTTTCAAATAGCATATCAACAAGACTATGAAGGTCTACGTAGATGAGATGCTAGTCAAAGCTCCCCAACAAGCAAATCACATCAAGAATCATGTCGAGCCTGCTCCAAAAGTACCACATAAAGTTGAACCCGAGCAAGTGCACATTTGGAATCTCATCTAGCCCATATTTGGGATACTTAGTCAACTAAAGAGGCATCGAGGCACATATGAATCAAACCAAGGCCATTCTCAACATGAAGTTGCCTACCACAAAAAAAAAAAATACAAAGTCTCGCAGGCAAAAGCAAGGCTCTAAATTGGATTCCTTTTGAAATCCACTGACAAAGAGACAAGTGGTATCAAGAGTGCGAAGTAGATTTTGAAAACTTAAAGACCTACCTCACTTCACCTCCCTTGCTTTCAAAACCTGTACTATGTGAAGATTTGTTCATCCACCTGGCGGTGTCCAACTCAGGAGTCAGCTTAGATCTCATTCGCGAAGAGCTAAGGGCACAACATCTGGTATTCTACATGTCAAAAGACCTCCTCAATGCAAAGACTCACTATCCGAAAATGGAGAGACTCATTTTGTCCCTTGTAGTATCCACAAGAAAATTAAGACACTATTACCAAGTTCACCAAATCATCGTCATGACAAAATTTTCTTTGAGATCGATTCTTCATAGTCCCGATGCTTCTTAGCGACTCATGAAGTAGGTTATCGAATTAAGTCAATATGACCTTCTCTACCGGCCGAAGACCTGCGATAAAAGCCTAAACTTTAGCAGATTTCGTTATGGAGTTCACTTCATCAGCCTAAGAAGATAAGCTGGTTAACATATTTAAGGAAAGTTCGAGAGCGGGCGAGACCTCCTTCGTTGATCCTAACATGCCCAAATACACGTGGCGGTTATGCATAGGCTGAGCTTCAAATCACAAGGGAGATAACGTAGGCGTCATTATAATTACCCAAGACGGAACCTTGTTGGAGCAAGCTATCACACTGGGCTTTCTAGCCTCAAACAACAAAGCAAAGTACGAGGCGCCACTCGTTGGACTACGCACGGCAAATGAGCTATCAATCAAGAGGCTAGCCATATACTTAGATTCTTAACTAATCAGCAATCAAGCGTCAAGGGAATACATGGCAAAATCCAAGAGCTTTTGAAGGCATTCCCTAACTTCACCATCCAAAAAGTTCCTTTGGCAGAGAACACACGTGCATATGTGTTGGGAAGCTTGGGATTAGCGCCGACACCCAGTTCATATTGTTCAATTCCGGTTGAGCACCTTGATTAGCCAAGTATCAAAGAAGCATAGCAGCCAGACCTAATGTGAATTGATGAGGATTCCAGCTGGCAAAACCTTATCATTGACTACTTGGTGAATGAAAATTTGCCAAGGGAGAAGTCTGGGCCAGAGAAATCAAGCAAAAAGCTGTAAGATGTTACATGAATGACAATAAGCTTGTTCGAAGATTGTATTCTGGTCCTCATCTCACCTGTGTCAAGTACTCGCAACTTTCAAAGTGGTTTGCAAAATCTAGGCGCGAATGTGGAAACCATACTAGGGGCAGGTCACTTGCCCAGGAAGGCTCTCAGCATATGCTACTTTTGGCTTACCATGCGCCACGACTATACAGAGTAAGTCAAAAGATGTGATATAGGCCAACACTATAAGCTTGTCTCAAGTTTTCCAATCGAAGTGTATCATCCGCAAAACGTTCATTGCCATTCATCCAAGGACCATCGACTTAATGGACCCTTTGCTGCTGGTACATGCCAAGAAGGACATGATGATCGTTGCCATCGACTACTTTACTAAATGGATTGAAGTCAAAGCTCTATCATCTACTAAAGAAGCCAACGTGGAACGATTCATTTAGAGAAACATCATCTGTTGGTTCAATTGCCCATAGTTGCTGGTCACTAACAATGAATCACAATACATTGGCAAGCAAGAAGATATCCAAGATGTCCTAAGGGAGACATAGGACAACTATAATGAAGTGTCCTAAAGAAGACGCATGACAACTACCAAAACATCCTAAGGGAGATGAAGGAAACTGCCAAAACATCCTAAGAGTGATGTAGGCCACCACGAAAACGTCCTAAGGGTGACCTATGCCACTTGCCAAAACGTTCTAAGGGAAATGTAGGCAACCGCCAAAACGTCATAAGGGAGACATATGCCACTTGCCAAAACGTCTTAAGAGAGACGTAGTCCACCGCCAAAACGTCTTAAGGGAGACGTAGTCCACCTGCCAAAACGTCTTAAGGGAGATGTAGGCAATCGCCAAAACGTCCTAAGGGAGACGTAGGTAGGCGTGGCACTGGGTCATGTCGGGTGGAGATAATAAACATGTCAAGAATGCTCAACCCAAACTCGACGCATTTAATAAACGTGTCGTGTCGGGTTCGGGTCATATTAACTGGTTACTCATTCCTAGTTTCCAATAGATTCGTACACTTGTGGGTATTTATAATTGGATGATTAACACATTAATTTGTGTCGTTAAAATTAAAATAAAATTAATAAAAAGATGAAAAATTAGAAAAATATTTATTTCACATTAAAAAAAGAAGAAACAAAGGACTACATTAATTTTTTTATTATTATATGAAAACAACAACAACAACATCATGGCGTGCTTCCGCAATAGGAGCCTTTAGTTTGGCTCTCTTGTCTTGGATTTTCACACACAACTTCTTAGGCCTCATCACTTGAGCTCCCAAAGATCACACCTTTAACTTGAGCATAACTTGTGTCGTGATCTCATTGCTTGCATTTACTCGGTCAATCCAAGGCCTCCAGCTACTTTTGCATGTCTTAAGAGTAAAAATCTACCATCTTTTATAGCTTTTGATTCTTTTCCTGCAATATTTCAAGCTGATATTGATTCGCCTCCGTTATCTTTGCCCTCTCCCTCTTTAAACTCCTTATAACACGCTGAGAATCTTCAATCAAACTCCGCTCTACCACCAACTGAGTTGTTAGCACCTGCACCTCATGGAATTTCACAATGAGGCGATGCCCTACACTTGCGGTAGACACTTTGCACGCTCAGTGCCATGGTATCACTCACCACCCGATTATCATCTCTCGTTCCCAGCACGCGCACATCCTTATGAGTCACCAACTGCTTGCAACACTAATGGCAACATTGTTGTCAAGGAATAATGAGTCGTTTCCGGTCACTAGTTCTCGTGAGGAAGCAAAGTAGGGCATTCACACTGGTGCAGCCTTGCCATTTGCCCCCATGTCTGTTGGGGAGCTAGGTTTATATCGAGAGAAAATGAAAATGAAGAGGCCATTTTATTTCTGAGTTTGAGGAGAATGGGAAGGAAGAAAATTGAGGGAGCTAGGTGTTTTGTTTTCTAAGTTGTGATTTTTTTTCTCCCCTTGTTTCCGTTTATAGTCGTCTATTATGACACCCGTTTATGATTTTTCCACATGCCTTAGTGATTTCGCAACGTAATTTTTGCTTCGGGATTTTCCCCACGCCTCTAGGATTTATGAGATGCGTGGGGAAAAATAAAAAACAGGTGCCATAATGGGCAGCTATAAAAGGAAACAAGGGGAAAAAAATCACAACTCAGAAAAAAAAACACCTAGCTCCGCTAATTTTCTTCTTTCCCATTCTCCTCAAACTTAGAAATAAAATATGGCTTCTACATTCTCACTTTCTCTCGATCTAAACCTAGCCACCCCAACACAGACATGGGGGTAAAGGGCTGCACCAATGTGGATGCCCTATTTTGCTTCCTCACAAGGACCAGTGACTGTAAAAGACTCATTATTCCTTGACAATGATGTTGGTATTGGAGTTGCAAGGAGTTTAGTGACTCCTAGGGATGTGCGCGTGCTGGGGACAAGGGATGATAATCAGGTGGTGAGTGATACCATGGCATTGAGCGCGCAAAGTGCGGCATTTGCTCGCAAGTGCAGGGAATCGCCTCATTGTGAAATCTCATGAGGTGCAGGTGCTAATAGCTCGGTTGGTGGTAGAGCAGAGTTTGATTGAAGATTGTCAGCGTCTTATATGGAGTTTAAAGAGGGAGAGAGCAAAGACGATGGAGGCGATCGACATTAGCTTGAAATATTGCAGGAAGAAAATCAAAAGCTATAAAAGATGGTAGATTTTACTCTCAACATATGCAAAAGCAGCTATAGCCCATGGATCAACTGGATAAACGCAAGCAACGAGATCATGACACAAGTTATGCTCAAGCTAAATGTGTGATCTTTGAGAGTTTGAGTGATGAGCCCTAAAGAAGCTGTGCATTAAAACCCAAAAGAAGAGGTCTAGAGGTCCAAACTAAAGGCTTCTATTGTGGAATCATGAAGCACGCCATGATGTTGTTTTTGAAAAAAAAAAATTTAATGTAGTCCCCGGTTTTTTTTTTTAAAATGTGAAATAAATATTTTTCTAATTTTTCCTCTTTTTATTTTAATTTTAACGACACAAATTAATGTGCTAATCATCCAACTATAAATACCAACAAGTGTACGAATCTATTGGAAACTAGGAATGAGTAAACAGGTTATTAACCAGGTAACCTGTTCAAGATGACTCGAACCCACACGAACACGTTTATTAAATGGGTTGGGTTTGGGTTGAACATCTTGACACGTTTATTATCCTCACGCGACATGAACCCGATACGAAACGACCCATTGCCACGCCTAGCCGTAGCCATCCTCATCTCCAAAGGAGTCAATGACGATGAAACAGCTTTGTGATTGACTGCTTGTGACTTGGTAAATGGATCACGATTGTTAGATAAATGAGCAGTCCTCCCAGTTTGATCCTCATCCCTTGACTAGTGCAGACAACTCGAACTTTGGTGGGGAATGATAGCAACCCTTTATTTCTCGATATGCAAAAGGGTTCGGAAATAGACTTCTTGCAGGGCAGATTGCAAGTTTTGAGCTTGTCAGTTGGAGACTTAAGTAGAATGTCCCGAAGATACTGCATACCGCCAATCTTACTATCCGCGCTGACGAGGTGCTTGACCTTGGCAAACAACGAAGGAGTAGCTCCTAATTTAGTCTTCTCAACAAACGAGACCTCTTTCAAATAAGACTTTATCACAGCAGAAGGAAGTCTTAACTTCTTTCTCAGCAAAGACACATTCCTTGCTCGTGAAGTTGGAGCTTCATCTTTGGAGGACCTAGCGTCAGCCTTCTCTTTCTAAGAAGTTCAATCGAGAACTCCTCCCGTTCAGAAGGCTGATCATCTAAGTTTGGGCTAGACTACTTTTATCTCTCGACATCTTTAGTAGGGGGCAAACCACTAGCCTTCTTTCGATACTCGCTCCATAGCCAGCACCATTCGCGAAACGCCGCGGGTATGTTTAGAGCTCGACACACCTTAGCCATGTTCGGCTCAAAATCCAATTTCTTGCTAATCCTAGTTAATCTAAATATTTTCCCAAAACCAACTTTTAATAGGAGAAGACTGCAACATACATGTTTATAATTTTTCTTGTATGAGGTAGACAAGGGAATAGTCATGGGACAATTAAGGGAACTTACAGTACAATCAATTGCAGGTCATCATGCTACGAAAACTTTATCATATGCTTGTATCTCTATTAAATTAGATACCCAGAAAAGAAAAAAATTACACATCAACACTTGATAGATTAAAGAGTCAACAAGACTTAAACTCACTTTGTTAATCTGCTCAACCATTCACGTTCCCATATATTATACATATAAAGACCAAACACTCTTCTAACAGAAACAATAAATCAATGTGGTGTGGCTAGACCTATAAGCATATACATGCTTTATGACTATAAACACGGGGGGCTAGCTAGTTGAACAATATCAAGTTATTACGTATTAGTAATACTAAAATTAAACAAAAACCAACTACCTGTATTAGCAAACCCATGGACAAATAAATTTTCTGGCCTATTCACCATTTCATTTTCTTAAAAGCCTTCAGAACATAACACATGCATAAGCCTGCAAAACAAAACAAAATAAGCGTTCAACCATTTGCTTCATTATTTCATTTACCTATTCACTATTTCATTTTCTTCATCAATAAAAAATGCAACAGCCAAATAGTGCAGAATTAAAATATAATCCTCTCCTTCTCTGCAAATGGTTTGTCTAACTAGAAACTAGAAAACTGAAAATCAGCATAAATCAAAGGCAGATATTATAACCTAAAACTCAATATAAAAAAATAAAAAATAAAAGCCTAATTTATATTAACAATCCCAGGTTCAAGTACACCAATTTCGCTGATTTAGATTTTTTTTTTTTTTTTGCATATTTACCTTTCTAGGCTACCAACCAAGACACACCAGGATGAAATTGAGGAGGTAGCAGATTAAAGGTTGCTACTGTAGATTCTTTGAGCGAAGAATTGCTGGGAAGGTGGAATCTTTTTTTTTTTATGGGCCTCAAGATTGGAGAAAGAAACAGAGAGAAAGCGAATGTGAGAGTGGGATGATGGGATCTCCGCGATCATCCATGGTGGACTTGGTGGGGAAGAAGGGGAAGTTGTTTCACAGGTTGGAGACAAGGAGAGAAGGCATCGCTACGTTTTGTTCAAGTTTAGTCGGGTGGTCATTACAAATACGGGTTTTATTTACCCGTTTCTATTGTAAGATTGGACTTCTTTTCATCCGTTGGATTAGATCCGACGGACTAGAGCCGCTTGCATCCATTTATCACCAGTCCCACCTCCTCGAATCTATTCGTCCAAAAAAAAATCGAACGTGTAGCACTCTCCCTCATGTGCCCTCGATTGCTCGTCTGTTGTCAAAGGTCAGGTACTGTTCTGTAGCAGCGACGTCGTCTATCAGATAGTGTTCTCTCCTCTGGAACTGAGTCGTTAAATCTTTCGTTCCAGATCGATACCGTACCGCAATTGGGTACGCTCGATCCAGATCGAAATTCGTAGGGGGTTTGAGACATCCATGGACAACGATTTGCTTCTCAAGAACTTCTTCGCTGAAGTTAGTGAAGTTGAGAGGGACAACCAAGTCCTCAGGTCTTTCTCTCTCTTATGCGTGCATGTACATGTATGTTATATTTGTGTGTATGTCATTGAATATGAGTTATTATATGGGTTTGTTACTAAACGATGTGGTTATGGTTACAGTTTAATTGGTAATTAGGGTTCTGGCGATGGGGTTATTCATATTTGTGGGCAATTAATGGAACTCTTATTGAAATTCACGTCTCTGCAATATGTATTGCTCTAATTGAAATCGAATAGGTTGCAATATGTATTGCCTACCTATGGGTTTGGCTGGGAATTAGAGTTATTAATGAGGTGTACTGCATTTCAAATTTCTTTTTATTTTTCATACATACTTTGACAAGATGTATGGAGCTGAGGTATGCACTGTAATGCGTTTAATATGATTGAACATGTGTTGTTGGAATTTTTTCGATGTACATGTGTGTACTTGTGCATTATTTTTTGACTAGATTAGAAGAATGTGCATGTACCCATTGCGGAATGCTATTTAGTGGATAGATTGAAATAGATCAACGTAGCTGAGCGTTTTGTCTAATGTATTGTTAGATAAATGTTCAAATTGTTAGAGAGAAGAGGGTGCTTTGTTTTCTGGGGTTGTGAAGCCCACAAGGATTCCCCAGAAGGAAACTCTGTCCCATAGAAAATCCACATCGTCCCCTTTAGCATCTTAAAAAAGTCTTGCTTCTCTCCATCCAAACAGCCCAAAATATTGCCAATACAGCACATCTACCTTGCACCAAGCCCCTTTTCCTCCCTCCACAAAACTTTGGCTTTGCACATGGTAATGCAGCACAAGATTCTGGAATTGCCCAACTCAACTTGGGTCTCCCTAAACAGCATTGTCCATAAAGGATACACAACTGGACATTACCCACTCAACTTAGGCTTCTTTCTCTTTGAATGAATTTTGAGATTTTTATAAATAAAATGTAATATATCTGTCACTATCAGTTTATCACACAATGCAAAGAAACATTTTGTAGGTATGTCACAAGTATCTAATTAACTTTTTCTCGGCATTGGCAAAAATATGTAGGATCCTCTCGTGCTTCAAGTTAAATCCTTTTGAGTATCTTAACTTACCCTTTGATGCATCCCCAGAAGATGTCAAAAAGCAGTATCGTAAGGTAATTCCCTCCTTCAACTTAAATTTGGTATGGCCGTTTTCTTGGTGATTTCTTACTTATGATTCCGTCATTGGTTGACACATTTTTATTTGAATTGCTTACAGTTATCTTTAATGGTTCACCCCGATAAGTGCAGGCATCCACAGGCTAAGGAGGCATTTGGAGGTGCTTAAATCTATGTTTTATACTGTGTGTTGGGTTTAAATACGTTTTTAACAGTTTCCCTTTTATTTCAAGTTTTTTACTGAACATACGTTTTGGTATATAACTATAAATGTATAGTTTTCTTTTGAAATCTGATGATTTTAACGTGTTTTGACATGATTTAAGCCCTGAACTAACACATGTTATTGGAAACATACATGAATGGACATGATTTTGGATAGCTTCAGTAAGCTTATACGCAGACTGAAGTATCTGTGAATTCTGTAGTACCAGTATTGATCTTTAAATTCTAAAGTAGCATCTATGTATTCATATACTCTAGTTCATAGTAGGGCAGCTTTTTACCTTTAGTTAGGGATGGGCAATGGGTACCTATTGGGCATTGGGTGCAGCTGGGAGCTAAGTTGACTTCTGTATTCTGTGTTTAGAGAGATTTTTGTAGTTGTACACTCGATTTAATAGAATTATCATATAGTTTTGCCTAGATTGTGGATATCTTGTTCACAGCTAGGCAGGCAGAAGTGTTTGTACCTATCGACTTTTATCAGTATACTCTTTATTTTCTCCAAAAAGAAAGAGAGAAAAAATAATGATCTTGAATGTGTCATTTGTGTTAGTATTGTGTTTTAGGTTGGTAATTTTTTACTTTGAACATGTGCAAGATGACATCACATTAGATGCATTGTCTTTCCCTTGTTGGTAGGCAGCTGTTGACAGTGTGGTGCTTGCTAATGTTTTGGTTTTGTACAGAGTATGGATGCAAATTATCTGTAATACATATATTAGTGGACATTTGTATTTCTATATTGAAATGTTTGCTTAAATTAACGTTGGTTATTGCTTTGTTGGCAGCATTGGCAAAAGCACAACAGCTATTACTCGATCAACAGGAAAGGGATTATATTCTTAGCCAAGTCAATGCAGCCAAAGGTCAGTACTAAAGTCTATTTCTTTTTTGTTTGTTTTTGTGGCTAGATTTTCCCATCTACATTGGGCTCTTAATACATCCAAAAGCGTTTACAAATCTCAAAATGTGGTTTGGTTAGATTAGATAAGTATGAAGCATTCAAATTACAGATCTATAAATTTTCTTGCTACTCATTTGGCCATATATTCATGCAAGCATATGGGTTTGGATAAAATATTTTGTGCCATACTGAAGTAATGTATAATCCAATTATCCTTCTCGCATCTTTCATTCTTAATTATTAAGTTATTTGTTCTTTGGGTGGGGTTTGTGTTAGTGGAGGGGGAAAAGCAATTATAATTTCTTAATATGGACTGCAGATGAACTTAGAGCAAAAAGGAAGAAGCAGTTGAAGAAAGATACAGCTTCTAAAATAAAATCATTGGTTGATGAGGTACTTTCAGATCCCCGAAATCTTTTCGCTTGCATATGTTGCATATATCTGTTTCTTGTTATGACCAATCTGGTGGCATCATTTACAGATTTAGATCCTTTTTCTTTTGACCTATAAATCTTTATAATTAATTAGGTAGATTTGACTTATTGAATTAATATCGCCCAAAAGAAATTACAAAATTAGTATTTTAGTAAGATATGCCTTATTGCTGATGGTAAAGTGCCCCATGAAGAATGCCCTAGATAAATGGCTCTTTACTAAACTTTCAGCTAATAACCCCTATTGCATGATTTTTGTTGGAAAGAGAGATAAAATTTATGTTATTTTATGGGAGCTGATTTTCCCACTCTTCTTTTGTCCACTTACACTCCATTTGTTGGAAATTGTATGCTCCCTCTCCTCTTTTGTCCACTTATACTCCCTTGTATGTTAGAGTAAAAAGTATTAGAAAAACAAAGGGAAGTGGGAAAATCAGCACCCTATTTTGTTATATATGAAAGCAGTTGTTTTATAGTTCTTCGGAAATTATGGTTTTGTGTTGTTGTATTCCTCTTATGATAGAGTTTTGTTGTTCCAGGTTTCATGTTTATTTTTTTTCAGAAGTTGACCCTGTTCACTATCTTTTTACTCTTTTCTTCTTGATGAAAATTCCTGTTACTTATATAAATAAATAAAGATTCTTAAGTCAGGTTGTCTTACTCTTTATGTTTCTTTGATAGCATAGGATATTGAAAATACTATTCAGGTTCATTTTTACTTTGCATACTATTCACATTATTTTTTAGTTATGGTTTCTTCTCTATCCTTCTTTATTTACTGATTTACGTAATATTCCTTTTATATTTCTTTTGATGTTTCCCCTGTTGTGAGGAAGGGAATGGGGAGTGTTTCGGACATGGGGGTCCATAATTCAAGTAGTTAGTTTTTGTTGGCCTTTCCCAATCCCTGGCTTGGGAAGCAACCAAGTAAACATTGTGCCTCTTTGTTATATGATACAGGGTAAATATGAGCAACAGTATGAACAGTCAGAAGAGTTCCAGCAAGAACTGAAAATGAAGGTTCGAGAAATATTAACAGAACAAGAATGGCGAAGGAGAAAAATGCAAATGAGGGTATGCTGAAAATGTAGTTTTTTTTTTTCTTTTGATTCATTGAGCTTTGCGCATCTAAAGTTCCATATAAAGTTTTCTTTATCTTCATTGCCATTTAGATATCAGAAGAGGAAGGTAGATTGAAAAAAGATGAAGAAGAGACCAAAGAGATGTGGAAAAGAAAAAGGGAGCATGAGGAACAGTGGGAAGGAACAAGAGAACAAAGGGTTTGTTTCTATCTTTTTGCTCTTTTCTATGCATGGCAACATAAAATGTGTGCAGTTGCGCTTGAATTTACAATATGAGGTGGTTATTGTCATCAGTTCCTTTAGACATGGTTTTTAATACTATGTATATGCTTTAAAGGTTGCAAGATTGTAGCTAAATGTTGTTATCTGTTGGATGTGTTTGGTTGTTCTCATGATAACAGGTCTAAGGTAAAGGGAGTTGCCCCTGTTATTCCCAGGTTATGCATGTACTATGTAGAACTCGGAAATTCATTCTATTCATAAGTCTTTTCATTCAACAAAATCTAGTCAATGTAGGGGATCTTGCCTGCTTAATGTAACTGGAACAGTTGATTCAACTGCCTGTCTCATACATTTAAATGCCAACCAAATAAAATAAAAGAATGAGGAACTGTGGAGATATGAGCAGTTAATATAGATATTTTGGACATGCTACAGATACGTGTTCAGTTGTCCTTAATGAAGCCAACATTTGATCAAATTGACAATGGCTAGTTTGTGGTTGTCATGGTCCAAATGGTTGATGGTCTTATTTGAATTGTGAATTTTATGGTTATCTATACTAGTAAGCCCTCAGGAAGCATTTAAATAGCCAGGAACTTGGGGACTTCAAACCACCACACATTCTATATATTATTGGATGCCATTCTCTTGTCAGGATCTGTGAGAACTTAACCTGTACCTCTTGTTATTACCCAGCGCCCACTGAATTTTTGAATGGCATCTCCATTGAAATATATGTTGTATCTTGATATTCTTTATTTTCCAAAGGCTGCAAAGTATTTTATTTCCTTCTTCAAAGGTAATATTGAACTTTCATATTCCAGGGCATAAGATGCATGTGAAATATCATGGGGAGATGTCCATGTTTCCAGCTTTGAACTCATTTTTTCCCATCAAGTCTATAATTGCAGCTATATTTCTTCCAAAAAATTTGGAAATCTTTACTGGACTCAGTTTTCCAATCAACTCTCATATTGCTTGACCTGTGGTTCTTTACAGTTATTAATTTGATTTGCGTAATATGTCGTTAGGGTGAATGACAAATTATGTCTATAATTCCAGTTTTAAGAATTTTAATTTCCAAATCCATTGATAGGGATATATGAAATTTCAATTTCCTCACTCTTGTTCATTTCCCTTTTCACTTAATGATCAGGTTTCAAGTTGGAGGGATTTTATGAAGGGCGGAAAGAAGGTGAGATGTGCTCATTCAGCTACTCTAATATGAGCAACAACTGACCTGTATTGTCGTGTCTTGAAAATATTGAAAAGAAAATGATAGTTGCTCAATATACGGTTATATGTGTTCATTTGCAGGCCAAGAAAGGAGAAATTCGACCTCCAAAGCTCAAGACTGAAGACCCTAACAAATCTTATGTTCAAAGGCCGGTAAAACGAGGTTGAATTGCTTGGTTTTGGCCTGGTAGGGTCTTAATAGGTTGCGGTTTCAACGATTAACCAAGCTTTCGGGGGATTAGAAATTCGAAAGCCCAGGATGTAGGATGACATCCCTATGAATCTTTGTTTGTAAACAGGATTAACATTGTGTCAAATGTGAGATATATGATTAGTATAATGTTTTGATACCCCGTATAGTATATCTACATCTTGTCAGGCAGGACCTTAATATGGGAAGGTCATTAAAAAAAACAAAGAGATTGATTCTTGGGAGTTGTGAATTTTTTGGTCCCGAACAAGATGAGATCAAACGAACAACATATATAGTGGGAATTTGTCGAACTTAGAGACGTCTATTGGAACATTCCTATCTTTTACCAATTTAAAAAAGATGAAAGAATTAAACCAAATATATACACGCATCTTTTACCAATTTCCTCCTTGTTTCGTTTCAAAATATACTCACAAGCACACATCTGCTCTCTTCAAACCACAAGCTTAATGTAGATTAAGTCTAAGCAATTCTTCAGATTTTAAGATTTGTGTAACTATGCCTGAAGGACTTAATAATTGTGATAATGGTATGAAACTGTTCCTATTCTTATTATATTTCTTACTCCTTTTTTTATTTTTATAAAAGCGATATTTTACTTCAATCTAATCTAAACTACAGATAGGGTGGTTTGAACCAATTTAGATATAGTCAACTTAGCTAACCCCATATCTCATTATGAATGGTGTTCATGTCAAAATTTGCATCTTATACGCTGGTGAGAGTGGAGAGAGTCAAAAGTTAAACCAATAGAGATTAGAATTGGAGGGAGAGGCCGCTTTCATCTGCGGCTTCAATCTCGGGGATTGGGTAATCTGGCAAACCAGAGTTTAAACATTATAGGAACACGTATTAATTCCATACAGAACCAAAACAAAAACAAACAAAAAAACAGAGAGATAATTCAATGTTCATGTACAAGTAATATGTGCGTACGAATTCGATCGTATATAGAGTTCTTTCCCTGCAGGGCTTTAGAAAGTTGTGTGACAATACGGATTCCATACAACAAATAATTCAGTGGTTATCTATCGTATTTAGGACTTAGAATTATAAACAAACTACTCCCCTGGTCACTATTTAAAAGACAAACCAACACCACCACCAAAAACCAGAAACGAGGGCCTAGCTAGCTTTTCTTAATATTCATAATCTCCTCCCTCCTGCATTCATTCTTAGCAAGCGAACATACCCTAAACTCTAAACCCTAAACTGTAAACATGTGTATAGCAGTCAAGAAGACTGAAGGAGGAAAATCGGCAGACCAAAAGGTGGGTGCGGGTGTAGGTGAAGTTGATGAGGAAGCACCTCTGCTTCAGTCATCCTCACCAGAAAAGACCGGAAGGGTTAAGCCTGAGGATGCAGATAATCTAACCGCATTCATTATTTTCTGTTTTGTTATTTTCAGTCTTATTTGTTTTGTTTTCTCCGGCAGTTTATCTCCAAAAAGGGTTCTCCACCTCAAGCGTCCAACTGGGCTCATTTTCTGCTGACCCCTTCAGCATCGACGTTTCTGCTACAAACCCTAAAATAACTGCTCACTGGAACATCACTTTCTTCTTTACAAACCCTTATGGCAGCGGCAGGCTAATTTATCGCAAGCTCGACGCCGTGGTCTTTTACAAGAATGCGTTTCTTGGAGGCGCGTTCATCGACCCTTTTGTGCAGCAGCCAGAGGAGACCAAGCTGGTACCGGTCGTCGTGGTTGCTTCTCCCACTGTTGTCAGCAACCAGATAGCGAAAGCCATTGATGCAGAAAAGAGCAGAACTGGTGCTGTAAGTTTCAACGTGAAAATCCATGCAATCCTCCGTGTGAAAGGAGGAGGTTGGGAATGGATTCTTAGTGGCCTTCAAAAATATGAAGTTTCTGTTGACTGTGAAAAGTTGAAGGTTCCATTCAATTCATCAAACACAACAGCAACGGCTAGATCAATCTTGCCAGGAGGGCCACGCAAATGCTTTTTTAAATGGAAGTGAAAATTTCACAAATATTCGTAATTTTATCAATCGTCTTAAATATTTTTCCCCAATTTAGCATTATTAACTAGTAGTATTACTTATCAATTCCATGATTTTTTAATTTTAAAATTAATTATGCCAAAATTTGCATAATATATTATATATATATATATATATATATTCTTAAGTACTAGTGGCCCTTGAAACATTTGGTCAATTCTCACTAAACTCTCTTAAAGTGACTTTACCACCTTGATCAATATTTTGCAACTCTCTTAAAAATTCCGTTAAAAATGCTGATGTGGTACCAATATGACCCACAATTTTGCTAGCCTAAGTGCAATGTGTGAAGAAAAAAAATTAAAAATTAAAAATTGTCTTTTGAAAAACTAAGCTTGTCCACAACCTTCAAATCCGGGAATATGTTTCCCACTGGAATCACCATTCTGCCTCCGGGCTTCAATTGGTCAGTAAGTGGTTGCGGGATTTCTGGTGCAGCTGCACCAACATGAATGGCATCATAAGGTGCAAATTCTGGTGTTTTGCTGCTGGTGCACAAACTAAGCTAAGCGAATTTTCATTACAAACTGACAAGATGGAGATTACGCTAGAATCAAGGCATGATAAGTATGATTCCTCTTCAACACCCAAAAAGGACTAAGCTATTTCACTCCAACAACAACAAAAAATAATCAGAGGAAGTCCTAGAATATAGATTTCATGAACAGAATATGATTAAAGAAAGAAGAAGTCCAGAGAGACAGCGAAATTGAATGGGAGGAGCACACCCAACGGTTTTTCATCTCCAAAACATAACAGGAAAGAATAATTCTACAAGCTTTCAAACATTTCAAATATCTTCCTAACTTTCATTGAAGCCCAACAAGAATTGAATCCATTTTATGAATTTCTAAAACAACAACCCTCAACTCATATCATGGAACCAGCCCGCATAACCTCGCTGCCGGATCCATCTTTTCTTTCACATGCCTTTTCAATTTCGGTTTACCATAAGCTCCAAGACGATGATGGTTTTGGAGGAGGGGAATTGGGGCATTTTTTGGTTTTAAAGTTTTATTTTTATTTTTAATAGTTAAATTAAGTTATTTAAAAGACAATTTTTAATTTTTAATTTATTTTTTTCACACATAGCACATAGTTTAGCAAAATAGTGGGTATACTAATGATTTGCACCTTGAACTTGTACTTTACTTTTAATCAACCACCTATCCTTTTTTTTTAGAAAATTAAGGATATGAACTTTTTTTTCACCAATTTCCCTTCTCCAGTCTAATTCCGCAACATTTCATCCAATTTGCCGTTAAATATGAGAGTAAAATAATCATTTTATACATTAAAAATAAATAAAAATTGAAAAATAAAATAAATAATAGAAAATTGAAATAATAGTCATAAAATAAAAGCTGAAAACCTCTCTCCCTCTCTCTTTTCCTTCGTCTTTTTTTTTCTTCCCTCTATCTTCGTCTTCTTCTCTATGTCTGCTTCCATCTATGGCCATGAAGTCGTGAAGTAATGTAAAAGTCGTCGTCGCCGTACTGGAGCCTAGATCTTGCAGCTTTGTCCAAGCCGTGAAGTCTTAAACGTCGATCCTTAGATCTCAATGTCCTCTCTTTCGTTTTCTTTTTCCTTCTTCTCTTTTTGCCTCTATCTCTCCCTTGCTTCTTCTCCCTTTGGCTAAACCCAAAATGGTGGGACTTAAAGGGGCAAGGGTTAGGGATGGGTTTAAAGCTGGGGCTTGGAATGGATTTCAGCTGGGGTTTAGGGTTTAGGGTTGATGAGTTCCTGAAGGAGATATGGGGGGAGGGGATAGGGTTGGGTGGGGGAGGGGGAGTGGCGATACGTTTGGTTCATTCTTCTTTCTTTTTTTTTTTCTTTTTTTTTTGTTGTTTTTTTTTTTGGGTAAAAGGATGAGGGGCAGCACCCTAACTACAAAACAAACTAAGCGGGGTTGGGCAACCCCTAAAATATCATCCACTAGGATTGTTGCAGCCCAAGGAGGCACAGTGCAATAAGCATAATCCAGATAATATTAAAGCTCCAAGTGGCAAGGCGGGACGGCTCACCGTTCTTCTCTCTCTAAATATGCTTTGACCTCACATATATTCAACATATTCATGAGGTTTCTAGGTCGCAATTAAGCCGAGCAGAGGATGAGCTCATCAACGGCAGTCTTGTTGATTAAGTGGACGGCAATGGCGGAGTCCATCTCAACAATCAAAGGGGAAAGCCTTTTATCAAAGGCAAGCTTCGGAAACCAAAGAGATAAACTCCACATTTCTGCTTCCAAAATCTGACCCTTGCCCAAGTTCAGGGCGAAGCCACCCTTCCCAATCTCCCATAGAATCCCAAATGACCCCTCCGGCACAACGGCTCCGGGGCAGAGATTTCCTAGAGCCATCAATGTTAGATTTGAGGCCATTCAAGGCAGCTCCCAAGCAATTCGGAAAATCAACACTTTGGGTTTTTTTCCACTCGGGACAATGGAAAAGCCAACCCAATCATTAATCCAGTGAAGAATTATTCTTTGCGGTGGGGGCAACTCCTCTTCCTAGGTAAATATATAATGGTTCCTCCATTTCCAAATAAACCAGAGCATGTGAACAAGAACACAGAGG